>OZ010738.1:88473913-88678913 GCA_963932295.1 Tipula lateralis | reverse complement strand
TTAATAATACTACATTCGTCTCGATTACGAATGCATGAACTACATTTGGGTTCGAATCCAACATGATCAGGTCGATTGAATGTATGCTTGAATCAGTCTACGTCAAACTTCCAAAAAAGTATCATCTGGATTTTAAACTACAAAGAGACCACTGCTACTTTTATTGCAATATCGTAGAACGTCTGGTGATTATTAAGGATTATTCTCCAAAATTCTATATTTTATGTACAAATCACTATTTCTATCAATCTTAACTTATGCATCTGTTATATGGTGACCAGTGGTTAAAGTAAACTCTTCAATTGGTACATTAAATTGTTTGCAAACTATTGCTTGTCGGGGTGTGAGTAGATGTCTTCAACTCTGCTCCTAGCTATGGTTCAAAGCTCACTCTATCTCTACCTTTACAATCCTTAATTTTAGGAACAACTTGTTCAGCAGCCTTTTTTTTGATGAGTGCTTGGGCTCGGAATACTTTCGACACTATTCCATGCCATATATAAAGTCCTAATGAATTTAAGGAAACTATGCCAGAAATCGCCATGTTAACTGATAAAATTATGCCTGTTAATTTTCTGAGTCTGAAAAAGGTGCTGGCTTTGGTTACTAATATCCATTGTATGACAATCGCTGGCAGTTTGTAAACCTATTATACTTTGAGCCTACTGTATCCTGCCCATTGTGACATTGAGGCAAAGAATTCTCACTTATATTTCGTAGGTTTTGAACAAGCTTCTCTACCCCTTGACATGGTAAAAAAAACAATTGAAACCATTCTCCTGTATCGGATCTAAGGCTTTCGTGATCTGCTACCCTTTCTTGTCGCAAGGAGAAATACAAGCTCTGACAAGCGTTTAATCCGAAGCTGACCAATGACATTCTTCCATTGAAAAATCACAACTTGAGAGTATTAGTTTGTGTACTTCCTGGCCATGACCATGTCAAAAATCATCTTCATCGCATAGGAATTGCCAGTGATGCCGAATGCGACGAATATCTTGATAATGCTGATGCTCGCTTACACTACAGCAGCAGGTGCTCGTCTTCTCTACCCTGTTTCAAACTGCTCCAGTTTGCTAACGTTGCAGAGCGAGTCTGTGCGGTTTTATAAAATTCTATAGGTTTGCATGATGGGGCTTTGTGGTATTGAGTGCGGAACCTTAAGGGATTCCAGCCTTTTTTCATTATTTTATTACTTTAACATAGCCCTTGGTACTGTGATGATTCGGAGATTTATAAAGCGTAAAATTTGCTTTCGGATAAATTTCAAAAACACTTGGTCACTAACAATCGGTGACGTTTAGTACTTTAGCCATACAGTTTGCACTATAACTCTGACTTTGACAGCGTTTTAAGACTGTACACCTTCTGTTTTAAATGAACACTTCCGGTTACTAGGTTTTACAGTGTAATGATCACAAATTTCGGTTATTTCCAATATTCTTCTAGCACTCAAAGTGGATTATTTTTTGGAGTGACTGTTGAAAGCCAGCAATTTCAGTTTATGTAAGGCTACCGGTAAAACGTAACCGAACTGTCTTAATTCATTATTTTCGACAGTTTTAGTGCTTTAACTTAAACAAGTTAGCAATTATTCTTTTTAGAGCTCTCCAATAATTCCTCTAGCCTACCAACACATATCAATGTCTCCTTCATAAGCTTTTGTTGATAGCCAGTGCATAAAAGATTTTTTAAGAAAGCTGTGGACAATTATGTGACTACCTTGCTGCATGGACATGGCATCCAATTAATTTTAAACGAACTCAACCGATAAAGAATTGTGTTGTTCAAATAAGAAGTGGGCTCCTGGCGAAAAACTACTTCAGACCCTACCAAAAAAAAAACTTGATATATTGACATATAATTATTGGATTCCTGTATATTATGCACAACTAATGAATTGTATCCAATTAATAAAAAATGAAAACCAATTTGGGAAAATTCTGCATTTTTAATCAACTCAATTGTTGCTGTTGGTGTTGCCTTGTTATTAACAATTCATTTACAAAGTATTTATAATGTTGTAAACTGAATATAATTATGATAAACAATATTTTGCGTTGGTGTGCTTACATCAACACACATATATGGTAAACAATGAGTGTGTATATGCAGACACATATAAAGTGATTAAAATTAATTAAATTGTGACGTTAAAAAACAACAACAATTATATTTGTTGTTTAATTGAATTAAAATTATCAGATTATTTTGAAAATATGTGTGTATCGAGTATATACATACACTTATATACATCCATATATTTGTATAAAATATTATAAATTATTATATTTATAAATAATTTAAATAGGGATGATATAGGAAATTTAATTAGCAACCCCATTTTTCATTTAATTGATTTTAATTAATTCATCTGATTCGTTTATAGTTAAGGGTGCTTTTAGAGGTTCTCAAGTTTGAGTTGGCAACACTGCTTTATTTGAAAACCTATTTAACAGCTGACATTGCCTGTTGTTAAGTTTGGTTTGACATTTCACTATCGATAGACATCAGAGCCACGCTTGCAATTTTGTTTATCAAAATAATGGTTCTAGTCGTCAAACTTATCGTGCACTTCGTCCATTTGA
This sequence comes from Tipula lateralis, assembly GCA_963932295.1. Lineage (NCBI taxonomy): Eukaryota > Metazoa > Arthropoda > Insecta > Diptera > Tipulidae > Tipula > Tipula lateralis. The sequence goes on along the minus strand of OZ010738.1, from coordinate 88,676,325 downwards.
TTTCGTACATAATCGTCCTTCAGAGTGGCTAGTTCGAATAACAAAAGATCGTTTTCGGACCACGTTTACTATTAATGATAATGTGCATCCTGTGAGACAACCGAACAGTGTGCATTGAAGAAGCTGTAGCCGCGATATAGGAAAGCATTGAACAAAATTCAAATAAATTTTTGGTTGAATGGGTTCGTAAATAAGCATTTGTGTAGTGAGGATAATCCACAAACTTTTGTCGAAACACCATTACATTCATAAAAATTACAGTTTGCTGCACTTTATGGGCTGGCAGAACCATTGATCCATATGTCTTCAATAACGATGATGGTCAGAATATTACAGTCAATTGTGAGCGGTATAGGGACATTATTAGAAATTTTTCGTATTAGCTGGCATTAATCTTGCTGACATGAGGTTGGAGCTATATGCCATACAGTGCGCGCTGCAATTGATTTACTCAAAGAAAAATTTGTTGAAAGAATAATTTCGAGTAATGATCCAATTATTTTCTTTGGGGTTATGTAAAGTCACTTAGTTGTCTACGTCGATAAATCAGAGACAATTGAGTACCTGGAAATCGACATTCGAAGAGTTGGCAAAATACAGCGGCAACTTCTGCCCAAAGTTTGTGAAGATTTTTGTTCCAGATTGCGCCTTGTACGCGTCACCCTTATGATGTGTTGCGTATTGCCAATACATTAGATGCGATATGTGAAGAATCATATAATTTATTATGTCCATACATACCCATATTATACATTCTGAGCTTTCGGTTTATTAAACATTGTCTCAATTAATCTGAATGAATATTTTACATTATTTTGTTTAGACGACATTAAAGCAATGTAAGTGTATAAAGGTACAGAAAAAATATAATGTAAGACGCGCTGGGTAAAATGATATAATACCACCCCATTCTCATTAATAAAATTACGTGAAGCGTACAAGAGCCAAAATAAAATGTACTCCATTATATTTTCCATTAAAAATAATAACAATACAACAACAAAAATTTAATAATTTTTAAAAATCAATTTAGGTTTTTCCATCTCTGTTGATAAAATTATCAAGATCTTAAAAATCAAACCTTTCAACATAACGTAACGTAATTAAGTAACACACACATACTATACACACAGATATCAAATATTTACTTCGTCTTTTATTGTTATTGTCAAATTGACAACAACAAAAAACCAACCGCATCACTATAAACGGGTTTGCAATAAGAGGTTCCTTTTTGAAGCTGTCAATATTTTGACATTTGAACGGACAGCAACGTACAGAAATTTTTAAAATTCACTACAAAAATGGTGAAAATTTTGTCACAGTTCGCAAAATTAAGTCACTTTTTAGTCACCGTGAAACATTGTTAAGGCCAGCAATAGTGAAACTGGTGGAAAAATTTGAGCTGTTGGGACATGTTAATGATGCGAAGAGTCGAAACCCTGTGCGTCCCTCAAGAACACTTGAGAATATTGGTGCTATAGCCTGTAGTGTTAAAGGAATCACCATAAACCTGATTGGGTCCTTCAATTGATTGATGAATGATTTGAATTTTCATCGAAAAACCGTCTTCAGTGTGGAGACCAATTTTCACCTCGGAGGCTGGTGCAACTGTGGCAGTGAATGGATTGCGCTACCGAGTTATGATCAATGATTTTTTATGGCCAGAATCGGAAGTAATTGATGTGAACGACGTTTATTTTCAGCAAGAAAAATGTTTTTTAACCAGGTGATCACAATTGGCCACCGAGATCGTGCGTTTTAACACATCTAGATATTATTCTTTGGTGCCACGAGAAAGATAAGGCCTATAATGCTCCACAATCAATCCAAGACCTTAAAGGTGGAATTCGTGATGTTATCGAAGACATACAGGATATGGTGTCATAACAATGAATTAAACATTCAACTGACTACTCTTAAAAAATACTCGTTTTTTTTAAAATAACGAAATGAAACCTCCTATTGGAAAACCCTTTATTATATCGAGGTAGCAGAAAAAAAACTTTGATTTAATATAATATGTATTTCGAATTTTCACTTCAAAATGGATACATGTATCGAGTATTTATATCGATTTTGTCTGTTCATTAGATTATAAAGATGTTTATTGGTCCCTCAACGTTATAAAATGCAAAAAGTTACAAAAAATTAAAAATTAGTATAAGTCAATATTGAAACGTCACACTGAGATTATTCTCTGATGGATAATAAATCAGCATTTTGCTACCAGTATCTGACTATACTCCTTTTACTCCAGCTGAATTGCAATGGCTGTCATACGATACACACTCAGCGGTTTGATTATGAATTGCTTGTGGTGAAATACCTTATGTCAATGTCGCCATTATGCAGATTCTCCATTAACTATTTCACGTAAACGTTTGATAGCAGGAAACACCAAGGCATTGTTAGTACACCTGCAAATCTTAATCTAGTACGTACACATCCCTTAATTTGTGAAACTCGACGAAGAAGTGTAAGTCAATAGTGAAATACCATTCCTGTTCAGAAATATTTTATGATGTAGGCGGACGCAACGCTGTATACACTTTAACAATCTTCAAAGCATAACAATAGCAAGAGCAATGATCAATCTCCAAAGCAAGAGCTTAAAGTTTTAACTTTTCATGAACCCATTTTACACCACACGATAACGCAAAATTCAAGATTTTGGTCTAAACTAGACACTAACTTAATATTAATTGACAATAATGGAGTTAATTTGAAATTAAGAAAGGTTTGTGCGAGAGGTACCGAGTTCGAATCCAGTGAGGAGTAGGATATTAATGGAATTTGTGGATGAAAATATCTATGACACCCTGAAGAGTGGAATTCATTTTCCATTTCAGTACCATGCTGGCATATGAAGTTATGCAATATGCATATAGTACTACGTCAGACATATAGCCGTACAGTCTCGATTTGGCTGTAATACCGTAAGACAAGAAGTAAATAAGAGAACTGCAAAAGAGTTCCCTTGACATTATAAGATGGAAAGAGTTAAAAAATATCAAACAATTGTTAGAAATCAATAAAGGCAACGCCAGAATGAGATTATTTTATCAGCATTTTGATAAAGCTGTATCTGTTGTTATATATCCACACTCTGTGCCAACTGAGTTGTAATGGCTATCATAATAAACGCACTCAGCAGTTTGATTCGACTTGTGGTGAAATATCATATGTCAATGTCATCATTATGCAGATTGTTAATTAATTATTCCACGCAAAGGTTTGTTTTGAAAGCTGGAGACATCAACAAATTCTTGGTACACCTTTCAACCTTTTCAAACCTGCAATATCAAAAAGCTTTCCATAATGTTCAATCCTTTAATTGACATTTTTAGAAAGCTTTTTGATATTTCAGGTTTGTTGACCCTTTGTAGTTATTCTATATATTCAGGTAACTTTTCCGTTAGTGAACTATTGTTCTTATTTCTGAAAACTCAATTCACACTTTCAATTCTTCCTCTTTTCAATTCTTCTTCCTCAATACATTTTCATTAGTGCTTCTAGCTCCAATCTCCCTGGTCTTACATTTAGAAACATTTTAGCTTGAATGTTGATCACACTAATTTGGAAATTGGAGCAAAAAGAAGGCTTAGTAATACGATGGCGGAGTGAGAAATACGGTCTCCTCATTGGAGCCGAACCTCTTTCCGCCAAACAATTTCTTCAAATACGAAAACAGCAAATAATCGCAGAGGGCTTAGTCTGGAGAATATGGTGAATGTGGAAGTAGTTTGAAGTATTATTCATGGATTTGTAATTCATGGCCATGACAACTACACACGTGTGCCTCGTGCATTCTCTTGATTTAAGAGATATTTATTCTCGTCAAACGCGTCTTTCTGTTAAAACGTCGTTGTAACAATAAGTTACAGAAATATTCGTCGTGACTGTTCACTCTGTTTGAAGGTAATAGAAGTCGTGTGCATCCCAAAATCAGTAGACATGATCTTGTCGACTGATAAAACCGCCTTAGCCTTCTTCGGCGCAAATTCATTGCCAAACTTGAACATAGCCAAACTAACCTCTGAAATTGTCACACGTGTGCATTTTTGGTCGATTGTAAGCAAATGCGGCACCTTTTGCTAGAATCTCAGCCAGTTTGCGCATTTTCGCAATTTGCGGTGAATCATGGATTTCATCAACCATTTTTGGTGTGGTGCCTACATTTGGACGACAACAACGAAAATTATTTAACCACTTGTGAATCATTCTTAACGATGGTGAAGAATCCTCACAATATTTATCAAACTTTGGTTTGATTTGCGTAATAGTTTTTCCACGCTTGCAAAAAAAAATGGGTTGTCTGTTTACAATGGCTGTCACTGATCTTAATGCTAGATCTGTCTGAACATTTTATTCTGGCCTTGTGATAGATGGTGTTGGCACATGATATCTGGGATTTCCGATTGTGGCGCCATGTGTTGCAATGTTAACAGACTTCTCACTTCGACTCATTGTTATCTTAAACCAAAATCAATTGAATTTATGTTTGAAGAAATTGAAATTAACAAAAACCTAGCAGTTGTCGTTTTGTAACCGATTACTAGTATTTCCTATTCCAATGAAAGCTATTAAAATAACTTTCCGGGACTAGACTAGATATTGTAACAGACCAGATTGATAGTTTTGTTATAACGTCCTACCTTATGCCAAAATCAAATAATTCGAGCACAATCGACCGATGACCGATTCCATGCCAACCTATAGTATACTCACACAAAAGAATGGTCGGTCGATAAGTTCTCCAATTCGACAAAGAGTCACAGATGCATTCATCCACATATAACTGATCGCAAACGGATGATAAAAAATCATCTTTCCATATGAATTCTTTTGGTCGCATTGTTACCAAATTAGTGAATTGGGACAATTTTACTTACAGAAATAAAATTTACAAGCAATTTTATTTCTGTGTTTAAGATTAAAAACTCCAAATGTTAACAAAGATTTGTCCATTGATCCTATGGATTGTATCGCCTTGATCGAACAAAAAGTTTCCGGAATTTATTAAAAATACAAGTTTATTAATCTAAATCTATATTGTCCCCTTCAAAGTAATTCCCATCGACTACAACACACTTGATCCAATCCTCAAAACATTTATTGATGATTCCTGCAATTTTTCCATTATTTCCTCTCGGTTGTTGAAACGCGTTCTCCGTTACGGTTTTTTAACTCGATTAAACAGAAAGAAGTGACAGGGAGCCAAATCAGATATTTGTTCATTTGCTGAACTCCATTCACTTGCCTGATGTCTGGATTGCGGGTCGTACTCATAAACACACGTCTCGTCTCCGGAAATGATCCTTTTGATGAACTTGGGTTCGGATTCAGCCTCGCAATTCATGAAATTGAGGTCTTTTGGCATCAACTTTGCTGCTATACGACGGAAACCCAAATCATTAAACAAAATGTTTCAGACGGATTCATAGGCAATGTTCAAGTCCTCCGTTTTCTCACTTATGGTTAATTTGCGGTTATTGATCAGCATTTCGTTTTCTTTATCAATGTTTTAGTCGATTTTCGATGTCGATGTCGGCCACTGCGTTCATCATCTTCGATTGACTCACGACCACTTTTAAACCGCTTGTGCCAATGGTAAACGAAAGTTTTTTTTACGCAAAATTTAATACAAGATTTTTGTTGCAAATTTAAATCCATTTCTAAAATTGTAAAAAATCGCCTAACAAACACAGAGATAGATGTACTCTTGACTATGTACCTTTTGCAAATATGAAGTGATGACGCTAAGATTCGAAGGAAATAACTACAACAGATGTACCAACTTAACAAAAAAGCAGAACTCAAATACTATTGGAGCGCCACACGGTGGTTAATCCGAGAACTTTGTGATGTGTATATCCATTTGTTCATTCAGCTCGTCCATAGGCTTATCTGTGAAAGGCAAAATCGTTATAAAAATCGAAATTCCTCATTCAACTCTATATAGTGACACAACGGATTTTGTAGTCATTGAAAGTATTCGATTGATCAAATCTGATTGGATTATACTGAACATAAACTACCACATCTCTAACTATTTTAGCAGCTGATCCTCTAACAAATAGACCATGTTTACAGAGGAAACCTATATTTAAATTATGAACCCTTCAAATACAAAATCAACCCTACTCCAAATAAATTATTAGTAATACTATCAATTATTCAGTCTTGTCAAAAATTGTATTTTTTAGGTTTTGTCAGTTAATTTTTGGGATGGTATACTGTAATTAAAACCATTATGAACCATTAAAAATTGACAGAATCAAAAACATTTAAACTGTCTCCTGAAGTGAAGAATTGTACATTTTAATCTGAGACGCATTCAATTTCAGATGTAAGATTTATACTCCAATCTGAATGTTTTGGAGAATTTATAGACAGAAAGTGTTTCAGATGGTAAAGGCGTTGTCGGAAACATTAAAGAAATTTGACAGCACCAATCCCTGGCTTGTACATTTGTTCAGTCCAAGACATTTCTTTGGATAAAATCAAGCCATTTATCTTAAATGTGTCAGACGTAGTAAAATCAAACAGAAAAGAAACACAGGATTGAAATCAGGTGAAATAAAATTCAGCTTTGATCATTTCTAGGTGACATCCACTACCATTTGAATTTTACGACACAAAACAAAATTAAGGGACCGTGAATGTCAACTAATTCACCCTGAGATATTGCAGGACGTCATGAAAATGTCTGAAAAAGAGCCGAAAGTTTCATAGTGAATCGCTGTCACCATTAAGCCGATATAATTTTCCAATCAAAACGAAAAAAAATGTAGACTAAATAAATTTTTTATGAAAACCAAACCTCAATCAAAATGGAAGCGGGACTTTTGCCCCACCCTGTAGTTTTGAAAGCACCGGTACGCCTGCAATCAAAAAATTATTCGAGTGATTCGGTTTGTTGCGTTTTTTCACCCGAGGTGCATATAAATCGGTATAATATACCTGACAGAAGCTTTCACAAGGATTTAGAATAATAATTGAGAATACCATCCAGTCTACACTAAGCCTCGTTTAAGCTACATAGAACAACAGGAAACACCTATATGCGATCATTCATAAGTGTATAATTCTGTACTAAACGAAAAATTATCAACCTTCTAACTCGTTGATCAAATCTTCAACCATATAATATATCACAAAGTACCTTTATAGACTTGAGAATAATACTCGAATAAATTCGAATACACAAGGAAGAGTGTAGTGACAATTTTTGTCGGATATATAATCTATACCAATCGAAATAATTTATTGATGTTGGCACCAAATGAATTTCCACCATGTAATATCGTATTATTTAATACAAAAACCTTGTAACATATATCCACTATTTTGTTAATAACATATTCATCCAATTTCGAAATTGATAAAATTCTGTTTTATATGTCAACAAAATTATTGCCATACAAGTACCTGTGTAACCCTAACCCGAAATAAAATGACATAAATAGACCAAACGGAAAAACTATATATAGGTGGGTATGTACGTATGCTCGTAAACAAATTTTCACTAAAGGTAAATAAAGTGTATTTTATCCAGGTAGGATGGTAGGATGTGGTACGGTCGTAAGGAAAAGAAATAACATTTGAAAAACTTTCATTTTATTAAAGCCCATCGAAGACAAACGATCTCTCATTGTTCGTCGTCTTCCTTCTATATACCATAGTGTGTACTATATACATATACTCGTATGTAGTTGGAAGCTATTATACACTAAACCAACTTCAATATATATTCTATTATCCACACTACATTTTTTTTGTGCTTTTTAGTTCTTGGTGTGGAATAGAGCAAAGACCAAAAAGCTTTTAAATATTTTAGAAATAAAGTAAATAAAAATGTAGATGAACAATAAAAGTTAACATTACCTTACCCCCGAAAATGGATGAACAGAGTTGACCTATTTGACTTCTTAGGTTGTTTGTACATATAGATACATATGTAAGAGTATGTGTGGAATACCAAATGAGCAGATACGAGTAATATGGTAGGAATACATTTTTAAGAGAAGTCATCTAATATCAATTTTTTAGAATTGTTCCTGGTTGTATATTTTACAAAAGAAAATTATGTTTCTGTAGATGGAAAGACCATACATATAAACGAGTATGTATGTATACAATGTTTATAGTTTACACTAATATTCCCGATGGGAAAACTACAAGGCAAAGCTCCCAACCCAATATATTTAACACCTTGCCCTTTTTAAAACTTGTTTGAGAACTGAAATGGTCTAATAACATCATAATTTTTTCTATTTATACACTGTGGGACATAGATGTGTAGAAAAACTACTTTAAAACTACCATCGAGTAAAAACAGAACTTATATTTAAGGGGAGTTTCAAAAATGTCATAACAATTTTGTAGGTAAATAAAACACAGGATAATTGAGATCTTGTCTCCTAGCATAGCACGATAGTGAACGAAATTGACCGTTTCATAAAAAATAAAATAAGGTCCAATCGCACATCAGGAATGGAATTCACAAGGTCACTTTTTGTGGTTGTACTGGTGTCTCAAAAGATTTCAGTTCTGGAGTAAATTTGAGTTGGAACCCAAGATTTTAACTCAAACTTTACCAGAATGTAATGCGAGAGATTTTAATCGTATATATCATCACATGTACAAAAAATAGGAATCTATTTTATAGAAATCTATAGTAACATAACAATCGATATTTGGACAGGTTCATTCCACTCCAACCCGTGTAGATCTAACTGGTGTTATATTATTGGGATGCTATATACAAAAACGCGGTTGTGGTTTAAAAAAAACAAACTGTTTATATGTATTAGTAAAAAGATACAGTCGGTAAAAAATGTTTTTGTTTTAACCCTTATGTCTATAACCGACTACCCAGGTAGCCATTTGGTTTTAATATGCTTGTAAAATTTTTAGTTTTTATAGTTTTTGGCTCCTGCTCCTTGACATCCTAAAATGGACTGTTTTCAATCGATTTTTTAACAGAAATGGACACTTTATTTGTTCAAGGAGTAAATTTGTTGTTTCAGTATGTTAACCCTTTTGTTCTATAACCGGCTACCCAAGTAACCAGTATTCAACGTTCTGACTGTATTTGTTCTATACACTAGATTACTGTTTTATATAGATTTTTATTGTAATAAAAATTATATTTCATCACAGATTTCCATTTTCCATACATAAAACAAAACAAAATAAATGAAAATTTATAAATTGAATAAACAAAGAAAAAATAATAATAATAATATAATTCACTTTGGTTCAGTCTCTAATTAGTGCATGTTAGACATCTTGTAATCGTGTTGGTATGTTCAGCGCACACTGGTTTTTTACACGCACTACATGATTTTCGCGTAGCTCTCCGTTTCTTTGGATCAGATTGCAAACAAATCCAGCATTTTCCAGTTTGCGAGATTCTTACGGTGCTATCTCGCATACTCTCGGCCGAAATTGATGTTATTTGAGCTGGTGTTGTAATTGGTTTGCCGAGAACGCATTCAATACCTGAACGCGAGTTGAAATGCCTATATATAGTGGGAACTGCTGCTCGAGCACTTATATGTGGTGAAGCTAACTGCAATGCCAGATCCCGTAAAAAGGTTCGGCGTTTGTGAGTTTTGTCCCTCGGATTATTTTCTATATATATCGTGTATGCCGCAACGCAAGCAACATCAATGATATTATAAAAAAACGCGACAGGCCACCGTTGTGTTTTTCGTTTTGTTGTGTAATGGGTTAAGTTTATCCATATTGGGTACAAGCTTATCCATATTGTCTACCCCGCTTTTTGTGCTATTATAACGGGTGATTTTTTAAGAGCTTGAGAACTTTTTTTTAAAAAAAAACGCATAAAATTTGCAAAATCTCATCGGTTCTTTATTTGAAACGTTAGATTGGTCCATGACATTTACTTTTTGAAGATAATTTCATTTAAATGTTGACCGCGGCTGCGTCTTAGGTGGTCCATTCGGAAAGTCCAATTTTGGGCAACTTTTTCGAGCATTTCGGCCGGAATAGCCCGAATTTCTTCGGAAATGTTGTCTTCCAAAACTGGAATAGTTGCTGGCTTATTTCTGTAGACTTTAGACTTGACGTAGCCCCACAAAAAATAGTCTAAAGGCGTCAAATCGCATGATCTTGGTGGCCAACTTACCGGGCCATTTCTTGAGATGAATTGTTCTCCGAAGTTTTCCCTCAAAATGGCCATAGAATCGCGAGCTGTGTGGCATGTAGCGCCATCTTGTTGAAACCACATGTCAACTAAGTTCAGTTCTTCCATTTTTGGCAACAAAAAGTTTGTTAGCATCGAACGATAGCGATCGCCATTCACCGTAACGTTGCGTCCAACAGCAATGATTCCACCAGCGTACAAACCACACCAAACAGTGCATTTTTCGGGATGCATGGGCAGTTCTTGAACGGCTTCTGGTTGCTCTTCACTCCAAATGCGGCAATTTTGCTTATTTACGTAGCCATTCAACCAGAAATGAGCCTCATCGCTGAACAAAATTTGTCGATAAAAAAGCGGATTTTCTGCCAACTTTTCTAGGGCCCATTCACTGAAAATTCGACGTTGTGGCAGATCGTTCGGCTTCAGTTCTTGCAGGAGCTGTATTTTATACGGTTTTACACCAAGATCTTTGCGTAAAATCTTCCATGTCGTCGAATAACACAAACCCAATTGCTGCGAACGGCGACGAATCGACATTTCACGGTCTTCAGCAACACTCTCAGAAACAGACGCAATATTCTCTTCTGTACGCACTGTACGCATTCGTGTGGTTGGTTTAATGTCCAATAAAGTAAACTGAGTGCGAAACTTGGTCACAATCGCATTAATTGTTTGCTCACTTGGTCGATTATGTAGACCATAAATCGGACGTAAATCGCGAAACACTTTTCGAACCGAACACTGATTTTTGTAATATAATTCAATTATTTGCAAGCGTTGCTCGTTAGTAAGTCTATTCATTATGAAATGTCAAAGCATACTGAGCATCTTTCTCTTTGACACCTTGTCTGAAATCCCGCGTGATCTGTCAAATACTAATGCATGAAAATCCTAACCACAAAAAAATCACCCTTTAGTAGTAAATGATTTCAGGTTTTTTTCTTTTCACCGATAACGTTTACTGTGTAGTGCTGCGTTAACAACAAAATACCACATTTATTACGTTTAGGGACGTAAGAACAAATTGTGATATGGTCGTCAGTAAATCCAAACAGAGAAGAGTAGGTTTCACGAGATCTTAATGGCAGCATCTCATTTGGAATATATGGCTTATTTCTTTTTAATGTACCGACAATTGATAAGTTCCAGCTCATCAATAGGCGCAAGTGACGTAAAAAAATTGTCAGTTACAATATTTCTACCCGATCCTTTGAAGCGCGCACACAAATCTCTAACGATCCTTTCACCTTGATTCGTTTCTCTACCCGACGCCTGTTTACCGGTATAAATTTGTCCTGTTATGGGGTATGAGTTAGAAGCATCACAAACCCACCAAACTTTAATCCCATATTTCGCGGGTTTGGAGGGCATGTATTGTGTGAATCTGGTTCTTCCTATAATATAAAATAAACTATTAAAAATTACTTACATACATATATAGTAATTACATAGTGATATCTTGCATTACATACCTCGGAACGGAAATAGCTGTTTATCCACAACGATACATTCAGAGAGTGTATAATTGCTTCGAAGATTCGAGTTCAGCATTTCAAATAGTTCACTAATCGCCGCAGCTTTATCTGTTTGTAAGCGATATTGCCTTGTGTTTTTGTTGTCGAATCTCAAAAACCTGCTTAGTTCCCAGAAACGATTCAACATTGTGATCATCATTAGTTGCCTTAGCCTTCCTGTTGGTCTCTCGTATGACAATGTTAGACATCACGTTAGAAAATATCTAAACGTATCTGCCACAGACAACATATTTGTTGATCGGTGAGGGCCTTTTTCTTGATTTCTCATTACATTATGCCTCAATGTTTGACTCTGAATAGATTTTCGCCGCCAAATAGTGCCATCCCTCCCTTTTAAAATATTTTGGGACGTTATCGCACAGTTGTGATCGTTCTCTTCTGCATGTTCATCATCGCTAGAAATGTTTTCCTCGCCCACCTCAATTTTGACTGTGCTGTCTTCACGTACATCTTTTACGTCAGAATCTTCATTAATTCCGTCCAGTGGTGCAGGTAACCATTCATCTTCTGAACAATTGTCCACTTCAAAAACATCTTCATCTTCAGATTCGTCAAGTAAACGCCTGAGATAGAACTGCTGGTCCTCGTACGAAAAACTAGGTTTTTTTCAATTATGAATTGCAATATATGTAAAATAATATTATATGGCCAATTCAATACTAATTCAAACTTACTGTGAAAATTCAGCATTCGAAAGTTCTCTAATACGTTCCGCCATTTTAGTAGACTACACAAATATTATCCAACAATAAATATATTTTACAGTAATTAAATTGCCACGCCTGTTCGGTTTAAATTTTCACACTAAAATATTTTAATCTACTCACCTATATTTCTTCCTGTCAATTCCAAAATATTATCCAAATCGGGGAATCCCATATTTTATATATTTTCGGTTTCTTACATAAAAGCAACACAAAAGAAAATATGCAATAAAGCAAATTTTATTCAAAAAATTCCTTTGTAAACGAGAAAATGCATCTATGGCTACCCTGGTAGCCGGTTATATAACAACAATGATTTTTTTGGTTATAGACACAAGGGTTTTTAAAAAAAAATATACTACACTAAATATGAATATATATTTTTGGAGAGGGGAGTAGAAATAACAGAAAAATTATAATCAATGTCTGCGGACGAATACTCGAGTTAATGGTTTAGAACAGTAAATTTTCGATTTAGAACATAACCTAACTTGCCGTGCGAATTTTCAAGTAAATATATTGGTAAAATATGGCTTCTTGGATAAAATTTATATGTTCAACGGGTTAAATTCGCTGGTATATTGGTACTAAAATAAACGTCAAAAATAGTTTTTTCTAATGTATAAAAATGTTCATGTCAAGCGTACATGAAAATGTATAAACATTAGAAAAAACTACATTTATGATTGTGATGTGAGAATTTTAAATTTTGACAGATATATATGTAAGCGGGCTTCATACTTTAGGAAGAATTAAACATGGTGTTGCCTTTAATCAAGAGATCAGGACCATTTTGTGATATTATTATAATTGAATTGTGTAGCAATGCGTTTTTTTATAAACCCGCTACGAGTATGAACCCAATTCATTTGGGTTTCAAATCTTCACATTTATATAGATTGTTATATCATAACATTTCTGCATTGGCAGATGACATAATTGAACTACATAACAATGAATATAAGATCCACCAACAATTTCAAGGGATTTTAAAGATGCATTTCAATTCAGTGAAAATGCATGAATATGTAATAAGAAACACAATTTTTAATTCATTTAATATTTTTACTAATTATTTGCTAAAATATCACAAATAATTTATTTTTTAAATAAAAAATATCCATTTAACTGGATGAAAAAATTTCATAATTAATAAAAAACTGTTAGGAATATTGCCAAAAAAACAGTATTTCAATTTACCTAATACACTGTTAGAATTGGGATAAAACTAGCATTTACCCGAGAATTCGTCCGCAGCCAATAATATAAATATTTTGTTGATGACTTAGTAATTCGAAACGAATCGAATTAAGAACTTTACTGTATCGAAGATTGTCTAACTCACAGAGATTTCCCATTATTATTTAAAAAAAAACAAATTTTGTTTTATTTATTTATTATTATTTATAAATATAAATCCATTTACTTCGAAAATTTCAACTTTCGATTATAAAATTAATTTTTTTTTATATATATTAAATTGCTTTCGTTAATAATTCGTTGAACATAAAAAACTGCAGTTAAAAAATGTAAGCATTTCGTTCAAGTACTACTACCGTCTTCCCTCGAACAAAAGGACCGATCCTTCTATTCAAGATCATTTTTTTTTGCTAAATTTTTGAAGTTGGCAAAATAATTTGAATAAAAGGATTTCCGAATAGAAGGACCCGTCCTTCTAATTAAATTAAAGGACCGAAATTGTAAATTGAAAATTTTTAATATCTACATATTAGGTAGAATTTGCCATAGGGCTGTTGAAGAAAATACGGGTTTCGTTTATTCATTACCATGAAATATAAGTATTTAAATTCAGTTGATACAAAATTATGTAAAAAGTAAAATTAAGTAATATAAAATTGAATTAAATAAAATTAAAAAATTAACGAACTATACATTAAACGATCACCAAAAACAGTAATCAAATTATAAAAATATAATAAAATAATATCACATAAAATAAAGCGTATAATATTTAAAGTTTATATCCAAAATAGTTTTCCAATCTTACGAAAGTTAGTTTCTTTACGCTGTTTTTTATTTCAAATAAAACTTCGTTTGTTTGGGCACATTCCTCATTTAATTCAATTAATTTTATGTCCCAATTTTCATGTATTGAAACTGCCTTCAGCTCCAACCGCGTACTTGTGCACTCTCCTTTAAGTATCAATGCGATATCTGCTTCATCGTACAAACCGACAAAAACATCATTTGTTTTAATAATCTGAACAATTTTGGGGCCATAGATCTGCATCCATTCTAAAAATTGTATTGCGTCTTTTGGTGATTTTAAATTCATGACACACCGAAAGAAAGCGGTTTCTGTCATGTTATCGGTTGGCCAGTACCATCCCGAAGGGTCCTCATCAAAATAAGAAGCTTCTGTTAAGTTGCTCCCATACAGTTCTACCCAATCATGGGTATCCATTAAAGGCGATAACAGCATCTTTAATGGAGTATGTAATTTCTCGACGTTAAAGCTATCCCTTGGGCATATTCCACAAACCGTAAAAGCATGCTGGACTTTTTCTTTAGTTTGTGTTTTAATCCAACCTAAAACCCATTCTGTTACAGTAAAATACGATGGAATTTTAGCATTCCCAGATTTTGTCTGCATACTGGTGTCCAAAATAGCTCTTGTGATGTATGCGTCATACTCAGAACTATAAAATTCCTGGAAACTTCGGTTCTGGACGACGTCGAGTGGCTGAAGTATTCCAGTAAGATTAGGTGGAATTAAAATTATGAAAACATTCATTTTTTCCCATTTTTTGCTGTTAAACATTTTAACATGAGGACCATAACTATCAATGATAAGCAATACAGGCTGCCGATAAAAGGATGTTTCTTTCCTCATAATTATATTGTTTTTAACATAATTTGCTAAAATTTCGTCACTCCACATGCCTGTTTGGTTGACATCGACAAGACAACCCTCACTCACAGTCGGTTTTTTTTTTAAATTAGAAAATAGTATGTGAGGCGACAACATTTGCCCAGCCATCGTTATTCCGAATGTTACAGTACAGCGCTTGTGGGATGATGACGCCTTGCGAAGCATGACAGTACGAGATCCTTTACTTGTGATTGTCGATTTGGCTTCGCTTTCAAAGTAACGTGGTACTTGATCTATATTTATCACATTTTCAGCATTTATATTTTTCTCGTGAATTATTTGAAATATTTGCTCGTGAAATCTTGTGATAATATTCACTACATTATGAGGTAACTGCCGCGTTGATGTTTGGCGCCTTGATACTAACCCAAAACGTTTTTTAAAATTTTCAAGCCATCCTTTGGTGGCCTTGAATTCTTTATAGTCCGGTCTATCTTCGCTTGCAAATAAACCAGAACTTAAATCTTTTGCTTTTATTTGAATGTAAATGTCTTTTACTCTGAGTCCATTCTTGTTCCTATCTCTAACCCACTCAATCAACAATTCCTCCAGTTCTTTAAATTGTTCTTTTCTTCCTCCACCTGCAAGCCGTCTCACATTTTTGATGGACACATCTGGTTTGTAAAGGAGTTCTTTAAACTTCTCTTTTTGGCTATACCATCTCTTCAGGTTTGTAACGGGAACGCCACTTTCGTTTGAAAGTTGGTGGAACCCGAAAATGTTTTTTTTATATTTGCTTATTATGTTAAGTTTCTGTTGCACTGTGTATGATTTTCTTGAGTTTTTCATGTTTGCTGACATTCTCAACTATGTATTTCAAAATAAATATTAATTATAAATCAAATAATATTATTTTTGCAATATTTCCTTATTGGAAAATCGTACGTTGAAATTTTAAAATCGACTGGTAATGGAATAGCGACGACAAGAAGAATATTCACATTCTTTCTCTTTCTACAAATGTCATTGCTAAAAAAAATTATGCTTTCGTATATTTTGTGTTATTGTCTACTGCCTTTAGAGAAAACTGTTTTTGTATGCAACTGTGGCAGGGAATTGAAGCTGAGAGAAATAGTAAAAACAATTTTCGATTTATTTAATAAAAACGACAATGTTTTTGCAAAGTTAGTTGTGTCAAATTTTATACGAATACAAGGACTGGCCCTTTTAAACGAATAAACGGACCAGTGGTCCGTTTATTTGAAAGAAAGGACCAGTCCTTGTTTTCGAGGGAAGACGGTAGCCATCTTTTAATCTTCCGGAATTATATCATGTTGGCACATGATATCGACACGAGTTCCCTTATAGTTATTATAAGTTATTTGACATACAACCATTTTGTTATCTTAAACTAATTTTGTGTACATTTATGTTTTATTAATTTTGGTATTTTGTCGAAAACTACACATTCGTAAAAAAACCCCTATTAAAAATCAGGCAACTTTTCAAAGTATGTATTATATATAATTTTCCAACAATTACAGTTAACTCTAAAGGACTAAATCTTTGAAATAAGTACAACATTTTAAGTTTTAAAAGTGTTGCAAAATTTATTCTCTCCAAATGTTATTTAGTATCAAGCTTCTATTCTAATTTAGAGGTTTTTTGCAAACAGTCTGTTACGACGCAGGATCGTTAAAATGCTACCAATTTTAATCATATCTGCATCACTTTAAGTTTATTTGGTTTGATTATTTAGAAATTCTGTTAATTTCGTCCTGGTCCTGAAAAAATTATTTGTCAATCATCGAAATTAATTTTTGGCAAGCTACCATCACTCTCACAAACGACCTACAGCTAGTTCCAAGACTAAGCATCACGGGTTTGTTTACGTATAGTAACCCCGTAAAATATCAAGCGATGTCTATTGGTAGATTATCGAGTTTCCAATATGGTTAAAACGTCCTAATAAATAAATTCCTTTTCTCAGAACAACGGATCTACCGCCTTCTGAAAATTGTTTTCAAAGAATAAGTTATTTCTGACACATAGTTTTTGTATTGCTTATTTCATGTGTCCTAATAATCATTTTATTGTTTTATGTATGCTTGAGTGAAATTTAATTAATTTTTATAGGTGAATTGCACGAAAGATTTAATACCTGCAACAACTTAATTAAAATGATTAACAGTTTCGTTCTAGAAAAGAACGTTAAAAATCTAAATTGTATGGCATGATAATTCTTGGTTAACAGTAGAATAAGATGAACTTATACAAATCAATTTAGGAATATTCTGCCTAGAGGTTTAATTAAGTGGTTAAAGCTCTATGAGAGAATACTCTTGAATTGGTTTGTATAAAGTCTTCTTGTTCATTGGTACAAGGCATCGGTAAGCTACAAAACTTTGATCACAAAAATTGTAACAATTTTTTAGTCAAGTTTGAACGAAATCGAAAACACAGTTGAATTATTTGGACACTATCAGACTGTAACACTAAATAAATCCAATAGTATAGTATATATAGATAATTTATTACAACATGTAGGTTTATACAAAATTGATCTTACCATATAGATGAAGATAAGCTTTTGTTTCTTTTTCTGTTATTTATCTTTCCTATCTTTTTTGGAGCTCAAGGCTGCCCCAACTCTTTCGTGGTTCGCTTATTTACGTCCTACCTTACGCCATTACAGCCAAATCTAGTACGTATAATAAGTATGATGTACGTAGAACCATCTGCGCATTGCATAGCTTCTTGCCAGCCTACTGACATGGAAGATGGGTTGCCCCATGAGTTCTGCACTCCTACAGGGGTCATAAATGTGTGCATTCGCACCAACGATCGTAATCGATAGTGAAAAATAACTTTTGTATCCCGCCCCTATCGGAATTCGAACCCGGTTCCTCCCGCTCCAACTGCCGCAGCTTTAACCACTGCGCCATTTGGTCGGTGTGAAGGTAAGTTATGCAAAAATTGAATCGTTTAACCCTTAACTAGTTATCTTATGTTATGACTATGCTAAGATGGTTACGGTGCTGATAATTTTTGAACGATTGACATACTGGAATTTGCATCGATTCATTCCGCTTCATCTGATCTTGATCTAACTATTGTGTCATATTGGTGGAATGGTTGACATGGAACGACATTCTCAGCATGATGATAATATAAAAGTTAAATTAATAGCAATATTCACATTTCAAGGCATGCAATTTTTCAATAACTATATACACTCAAAAGGGTTAGATCTTTGCGCAATAAGTATAAGATTATATTTGCTGTTGAAAAATCATTTCCACTTGATACGCTCAGAGAAGTAGAGTAGAAAAATCTAGACTACAAGAATACAATATACGCGAACGGGAAATGAAAAATTGTTGTAAATCTTCTTCCGGGTATAAAGTTGAACGACGTTTTAAGTGCACTAGTATATACCTAATGATCAATTAAGAATTTTAAAAAATTAAAATTTGATAAATGAATTTTGGTCTTACGATCATTGTAAAGGAAAAACGTTTAAAGGTTTAAAGTGTACACTATAGCTACAGACGATATTTGTCAATTTTCGAAACTAGTTTTTTTAAGCTATTCTCTCTATCGATCTGTTTGTTTATTTAATGGGCTTTGAAGATATATACTTGAACTGAGCATCTTGGGTTGCATATGGTTATAACTGTTCAATAAATAAATTCGTTACTTAAACATTAGCCCAAAATAACAATTGCCACAAAAATATGGTGATATACAAAATTACAAAAAGCTTAATCCAAAAATGCCTACTGAAGCTACGGGAAGTGATATTTTTAATCGACTCCTGAACAAAGAAAATTTCGGAACATTACAATGTCAACTGGGCACAACGGGAGTTTAGAGATATTTTATCTCTAATGGCGTAGAAGATCTCAAAATTCTTCCGGGAAAAGTTACCTCAAGCACACATTTGGAAATCGTTGCTGAATACGCAATGGTTTCCGGGTTATAATGAACAGACTTTTTATTGCACCAATATAATGCTGCAATCCATAAAATAAAAATGATAAATAAATTTTTAAAAGATTCGAACCAAGAAACTTCAGACTGGCCACCACAAAGCCCAGATCTTAATCCCATAGAGAATCTATGGCATTCCAGTTAACAAAAAAAAACAACCGTTGGAAGAGCGCCCAATAAAACATTTAACGAAATCAAACGCATATGAGAGGAAATTGCTCAACAAACTCTATAAGACCTGGTCTAATCCAAGCCACATCAGCTTCATCCTACTGAGTTTATGGAGAAAATTGCTAAATAACGGTTAATTTTGTTACTTTTAGTCAACTTTGTGATGAGGTATAATTATGTTTGTCCCAAAAATATGAGATACAAATAATTTTGTCCATTTGTTTTTTAATTTTATTGAAATATTAATATGCAATTAACAATAAATATACAAATTTTAACGTTTGCAGAATACACTGTACAATTTTTGCGTGGCACAAATATTTTTGAGCACCACTGTAATTTCGATATAACTTTGAATGCCGGTCCTGTAGTTACATAGCTATATCGTGATACTTTCGCTCAGAGTACGGTTTATGATAGTATATTGATTGCACGTAAATATTATTTCAATATATTTTACTTGTTCTTAAGCATTAATAAGTATAGACAAAAAAACTTTGCTTAAATCCGAAATCAGTTATAATTGAAGCTTTTAGCACAATAGTTTAAATAGAAACAAATCACTGTAAACCGAAAACTCAAGATGAAATCAAATAATTCTACAGATCAACAATAACTTGTTCGCCATTAAGATGCAACAGTACAATTTCTTCAATATACTTTGTAAAGCATTTTAAAGAAACATTTCTAAGATACTTAAAAGTTTGATAAAACTTGCAATATCGGAAAGGTTGCCCGCACAACGACTGAAAATAAAAGCACGAAAACAAAATATTTAAAAATACTTTATTCAATAACAAACTATATTCCATCAATATTTTGTGTGGGCAAAAAGCTCACGAAAAGTACCAACAACAAAATTAAACTTTTTAATGAAATTTAAATTATTTTTTACCTGATATGCTCGTAAATATTTTTATTGCTAGAATAAACTTATTTTCATGAAGCTTTTTTCCGATATATTTATTGCGAAGAGTTTTCTAGAGTTTACCTTTAAACTATGTATTATGTCCGCAAGTGGTTACACTAGATAAGAACTTTAACGATGACGAAGTGTGAAAAGATTGAAAATTATATTGCAAATTGTTTGAAACTTTACAACAACAGTGTTTCAATAATTTGTTATAAAAAGCTCATTTATCAAAACTATGACACCATATGATGCACTGTGCAGAAGTATAACTAATCCTTATTTTAAGCAACATATTTTCCACAATGGGGAACTTAGTTTGCTAACAAATAACAACTTTGAGTTGAGCAAATATCAATATAAATTATTCTGTCGATCCAAAAACATAAATAATTTATTTATATCCAACAATAACATTATACATATAAAAACATATTTCAAATTTATTTTTCCAAAAACAAAATTCATAAAATCGAAAAATTTCCTCATTATAAATTTATGAGTTATACTTTTCTTTTATTTTTTTGTTTATTACATTTTCCAATATTTTTACAAATTTTTATTGTTCTCGACTTTGTATTTGATACCACTCATAATTATACTCGTAAAAATGAAATCATGAAAAACTATCACAAAACTAATTTCTAGACTATAAACAGTTTTTGAAATGTATGAATTAATTAATAACTAATTTTTAATTAGTCTGTTTTAAAATTAAGTTTGTTTAGTTTTTTAAAACTACTATTATTATTATAATATAATAAGGATTTATTTTTTATGATTTTATATGAACATACTGAAACACTGTGATTCTCAAACTTCACGCCGCGAGTCAAAATATAGAATGATAGAGATTTATTAAGAATTTGCTAACTCTCTTTTGCTAACAGAGCTAGTGACCCGTAGCCCATAGCCGTAGAAACCTATAACGATCTGGCTCGTGACCGAAACCGATGGAGTCAAATAGTCACTCATGGTATAAAAAATTTGCAACACTGTAAATACTGAACAATGTAAATGAACAATTTTGAACGATGGAAATGATGACGACCACCTCAACTAGCTAAACCATATTGCAGTAGCTTAACAATTTTACATAATGCAAGATTAATATTTTACCAATATTCAAAGAGGAGCAATCAATACGAGCATAATTCATAGTTCAAAGTCCAAAGTCGTCAATCTCACTCGAATAACACAATAATTTTATTTTATTTTAAAAATGCAGTGTTTTAGATTAAAAAATTGCAGTGCTAATAAAAAACTTGTTGCGTGCATATCAATTTAAAAGTGTGGTGGCATAACATTATAAAAACCGCCCAGGTGGCGCAGTGGTTAAAGCTGCGGCAGTTGGAGCGGGAGGTACCGGGTTCGAATCCCGATAGGGGCGGGATGGTAAAGGGATTTTTCACCATACGATTACGATCGGTGGTGTGAATGAACACATCTATGACCCTCTGTTGGAGTGCAGAATTCATGGGCCAACCCATCTTCCATGTCAGTACTATAGGCTGGCATGGAGCTTTGCAATGTGCAGATGGTTCTACGTAAATCGGACCTATAGCCGTACGTCCTCGATTTGGCTGTAATGGCGTAAGGTAAGGACGTAAATAAGCGAACCGCGAAAGAGTTGGAAGTGCCTCGAGCCCCAAAACAGATTGTAGAGATAAAAACAAACAAACAAACAAACAAACATTATAAAGTGATAATGACCTAATTTTTGGGTATGGAAAAAACGACAAATGAATGGCTCTTGATGAAAGAAGTACTGCACTTCTGAGAACACCACTATTTACTCTACCGGTAGAGAGCACCACATTGCGATGTGAAACAAGTCAACTACTGAAGCCACCTCCAGTGCTCGAACAGATATGAATTATGAACAACGCGGAAATAATAAACAATTTGAACAAATAGAAAAATTAACCATTCAGCTGATCAATGAAGTTGCCGTACAAAAGAAAAAAAAATTATGGTAAAATAAAACTAACCTCGCATTAAATATTAGTGAGCAACAAAGTACTCGCCTCAGATCATAACGAATATCACACTAATGAAGACGAGCTTGAAAGAGGTACCAACTATGTATATTAAGTTAGCCCGAATTTCATCCCATGAAAACGCAATGGCAGCACCAAAACTGTCACGACAGTAACTATCATCCCAGGATTTTAATGTCAGCCCAGAAAAATACTATCATGATAGCTACTATCATCCCAGGATTTAAATATCATCATAATCGCCTTACTATCATCTCAGAAAAAATAAGATACGGATTATAATTTTCAGATAGTATACTTATTTGAAATATAATTATTTATTCATAAAAATTGATACGCATAGCAAAATTTGTATTCTTTATACTCGTATTAAAGAAAGAACACAAATAGTTCTTTATATGGACCGTGTTTCAATAACGTGAAATAACAGATGGTATTATTTAAAAATTCACATTAAATTATTCAAACACTTTCTTAAGTAAAAAAAAAGTTAAAAAATCTAACAACTTTTCAGCTAATATAAAAATTTAATGATGCTCAATTTGGACAAGCTGAAATGCATTAAATTTCATCCAACCATTTATATAACATGTTGATCAAATATAAATCCAATGGTTTCTTCAACTAAATCCACTATATATGTCTTTCGGCAAAAGTGTCGTATCAGATCGAACATGTTTTCGATTGGGCACACTCATATCTTTATTCATAGCAGATCAAAAGAGGTAATTTAATACAGATGATAACCGTTAGTAATTCATTTGATGCTGACTCTAAACTGATTACTGGTGAGAATTATTATAATACGTGTGGTTTTGATTCTTTTACAACGTGCTTTATGATTTTGATGTCATTGAACCAATTCTCAAATGTTAATGAATTTATAAAATTAGTCGAAAATTTAAAAGACAATAATAAAATCATGGCAAAAAAATTTCGAATGTCAATTTTAGCACAAATCTTTGGTATTAATAGAAATTGCACGAGATATATTACAAAGGTATCAACATTTGCGCTCAAGTCGTTGAGTTACTTTAGCGCACAATCCGTCTTGAAATGTTTGAAATGCAATAAAACAATAATCGATTTACTAAATTATATTCCCATTAAGCTCCATAAACTGGATAAATTCGGGTTCAAAAATTATGTAAGTTACCTGGAAGACAGTAATTTATCAAATTGTTCAATTTATAAAACTGAATACCAAACACAAATTTATACTAACGACAAAGCTTTTATTTACGTCGAACCCGCAATAAATCAATATTCAAAAATTTCAATTTCTGATATTCCTCTTATCATTGATATATTTAAAGATACATTTAAAATAAGTTCATTTATTAATTATATACCAGCCAGCTACATTGCCGTAGTTCTACATTATGTGTGTTACTGTTACCGGCAAGAAAAATAGGAAATTTATGATGATATGAAAGAGTTAGTTTCACCAATAAGATCTAATTCCCATAAAGTTCTTCCTCACTTAGTTGCGTATGAAAAACAATTCAGTGGAGTGTAAAAGATTTATATAATAAATTAAAAAATTATATTTTTGAAGAATTAAATTGATAAAAAAAAAAATTTAAAAATTAAAAAAAAAAAAAAAAAAAAATTGAAATTGAAATTGAAATTGAAATTGAAATATATATATATATATATATATATATATATATATATATATATATATATATATATATATATATATATATATATATATATATATATATATATATTTTTTTTTTTTTTTTTTTTTTATTTAAGTATAAACATTTGGTTTTACAATTTTTAGTTTATGTTTTAATGCTAAATTTTGTTATGGTTTTGATTATTTATAATTATTTATTAGACAGTATTAACTGTTAGCATTTGGGTATACCAGTTGCTCGAACCAATGCTGGTTATAACACAACTTTCCAATTAACCCTGTGTCAAGTGTTACTTCTAAAATAACAATTTGATTATTAAACATTATTTACATACATTATCTGTCTAGTAATTAATAATAGTAGTAATAGAAAAATAATTTATTTAATACATATATTTTAAGTACGTTGACATAATCATCAACGTTTAATTGATCAACGTTTAATTGATGTTGGATTCAATAAAAAAACAAAACAAAAACTTACCTTTTGAGTTATTTTCTTAAGTACGTGTATAGGATTCGTATAGGATACTTTAGTTTTAATCTAATTATATTTACTTTTCATGAATTCTGTTAATATTGTTTTGAATTTTGTAATGGATTCAATGCGTTTTACATGAGATGGTAAATTATTAAATTGCTGAATTCCTCTGTATAAAATGTTGTTATTAGATGCCTTTGTTAGGAAACATTCTCTTACAAAATTAGACCTTCTTCTTGTTTCATAGTCATGTCGCTCATAAATTCTAGTAAGCTCAAAGTTATGTTTAATATTGTTGTTAATTATTTTGCATATCAGTACTAAGAGTTCTCTATCATTTATGAAATGGAGTGAGTGGAATTGGTCAAATAATTTCTGTGTAAGATAACGCACGGGCACATATAGCAAATACTTTAGAACTCTTTTCTGAAGCATTTCTAGTTCATTTATCTTGTACACTGTACAGCCACTCCAAATCGGATTTAGATATACTAAACGCGAATGAATGTAAGCATAGTACAAAAGTAGGAGTGATTTTTTCGGTAGGATGTGTTTTGAGCGATTAATAGCAAATATATATGGCAATATCGATTTTTTAACTTTGTCGACATGATTCGTCCAACTTAGTTTGCTATCAATCTCTAAACCCAAGTAGTCATACTTAGTTACCCTTTCGATCAAAAAAGAGTTATAAGTGATTGGGTTCGCATTTAAAATGTCTATCTCCAGCTTTTTGTTCTCAAATATAATATACTTTGTTTTCTCATAGTTTAATAAAAGATGATTAATATTCAGCCATCTATTGATACAATGTAGATCATGTTGCATTTGAGAGATCAAAAGTTCTAACGATTTTGCTTCATATATAAGAACTGCATCGTCTGCATATAGCTGAATTTTACCCTGTAAATTACACAGAATCATGTCATTGATATATATACGAAACAACGTGGGGCCAAGGATAGAACCTTGTGGTACACCACGGTTCAATAAGACTTCCCGGCTAACACTCTGATTTATTTTCACATATTGTCTTCTATTTAACAGATAACTATCAAATAAGTTTAATTGTTTATTTGTAAACCCCATCTTTTTTATCTTAATTCCGAATGCCTTACGTATGTCAAGAAAGATACACGAACAGAATACTTTCTTGTCAAAGCTTTTGCTCAACGTATTGGTTAGATTTATACATGCAGCTGTGGTGTTAGACTTTTCAGTAAAACCAAATTGCCAGTCGCTGATCATTTGATTTTTTACCAGGAACTGGTTTAACCTGTGTAATATAATCTTTTCAATTACTTTTGAGTTTGAAGATAGTATAGAAATCGGACGATAATTCGTTACATCCATCTCACTGCCAGACTTATGGATAGGAGTTACTTTGGCTATTTTACACTTCTCTGGAAAGATTCCAGTTAAAATTATATTGTTGATAAATTTAACTAACAACGGAGCTAAAAAATTAATCATATATTGTAATATCTTAACTGAAATTCCGTCAATTCCTGTAGCAGCATTTGTGTTTAGGCCCATGATCACAGAACGTACTTCAGATTCTGTTGTGAATGCTAATTTAAAAGGAAAGTGGATGTCAAAGTTTAAATATTCAAAATCATTTTCAGTTGGTGTGGAAAATGTATTACTCAATGTCTGCACGATATTCGAGAAATAATCGTTGAATATGTTTGCTATTTCATAACTATCAACAATTACAGTATCATTATCTTTAATCGCCCAATTATTAGTAGAGTTTGTTTTATTAAATATGGTTTCACGAAGAAAATTCCTTAATTGTTTTGGAGAGTCTATATTTTTTTAATAAATTCATAATTTTGCTTTCTTTTCGCTTGTTTGATTTTGGTTACTACCAAAGAACTTAATAGTTTGTATCTATTTTGGATGAAATCGTCAGTACAGAATTGACGCTTTAATTTAAAAAATTTATCACGTTGTTTGATGAGAGATAGAATCTCTTTTGTCATCCATTCCGGTGGACTATGATTCACTTTTCGCCTTTTAATGATCTTCGTGTTGTTAATGATCAATTGTCTAAGATTAGTTAGGTAACAATCTATATTCAATGCCTTAGTTATGTTTATCCAAATTGGATCATCATAAATACGTGTGTAATCAGTAACGGTTATTAAGGAATCACTTGTTTTCTTGCGAAAATGAATCTTAGAGATCTGTAGAAACAAAACTCGATGATCAGATAGAATGTTATCAGAAGTGTTTAATTCATATTTGTAGTCACATAAATCAATTAAAATATGATATATCATGGTTTGTATACCATTACTAATCCGG
This sequence comes from Tipula lateralis, assembly GCA_963932295.1. Lineage (NCBI taxonomy): Eukaryota > Metazoa > Arthropoda > Insecta > Diptera > Tipulidae > Tipula > Tipula lateralis. The sequence continues at coordinate 88,649,566 of OZ010738.1, read as the reverse complement.
GTAGCAAATTCATTAGACAATTTGTTTATTAATACAAATCCATGTGAGTTAACTATTTCTAAATATTTTTGTACGTTATTATCCTTATCGTCAAATAAATTTATATTTATATATATATATATATATATATATATATATATATATATATATATATATATATATATATATATATATATATATATATATATATACATATACCGGGTGTTTCTTTTAAACAGAGACGATCACATATTTCGAAAAATAGACACTCTACGGAAAAAATGTCCACAATCAAAATTTAATCATACCGCGGGGGAAATACATTAAAATAGTCCCCACCCCCCGCTTTGTAGGTGGGGCGGGGGTAACTTTTAAACTAAGATAGGAAGCCATATTTTTTATTGCAGATACGTATTTTACGACTAAAAGTACGTTTGATTTGAAAGAAATATTTTGTTCGGTTCATGATAGATGGCATTGTAATCTACGAAATTCAATATTTTCACTTTTTCTCCTTTTAGAATACACTCTTAGGACATTTTTCCGTAGATAGCCCCACGAACAGAAATCTGGCGCAGTAAGATCTGGTGATCTGGCGATCCAATTTATCGGACACCACGATTAAGTATTTCACGTGCCACCACCGAATAGTATGCAGGACAACCAACATGTTGAAACCACACATGTTCCGTCTCACACTTCTTAGCTCAAATTTTCAAGTAATATTGGCAGTTCATTTTCCAAAGTTTCGGTACATTTGACCATTCAAAATGTCTTCAATATTGTGGGGGCCTCTGAGTTTGTTGCCAATTATTCCACACCACACGTTAACAGTTCAAGGACGCTGATGTTCAACTTGACGAAGCCAGTGCGAATTTGTAACACTCCAATAATGTATGTTATGTCGCTTAAACGTTCCTTGGTTTGTGAAAGACGATTCGTCAGAGAACATTACGCAACGAAAAAAATTTTGGTTTTGTTGTATTTGTGCACGTGTCCATTGACAAAAAAGTACTCGATTTTGGAAATCAGCGCTTTGAAGATCTTGGTGTAAAGACACATAATATGGATGATACTTGTGCCGTTGTAAAATTCTCCAAATACTGGTGACGGACAATCCGGAATCATGAACTATTTCTCGTACACTAACATGAGGATTATGAGCCACTGCTGCCAATACAGCAATTTCATTATTTTTTCCAGTGACTGTTGCTCTACGAGTCCTCTTTGTCCAACATTTTCATCAGTAATAAATTGTTTGATAGTACGGCCAAATGAAGCACGTGAACGAATCCTATCCGGAAAACATTAAGCGTAAATAGCAACAGCATTTTCAAGATTTCTGCCAGCTGCTCCAATAATTATTATGCTTCATTTTACTGAAATAAATTATATTCTATTTCTTAATTGAATGTTACCTTATCACAAAATTAATATTTATTATATCACGATAGTTCGATAGATTCACGATACTTTTCGGGTTGCCATAAGTATAATTTTCATATTCCTGGGATAAAAGATCGGGTTAACTTTTTATAGGTGTACCAACTGGATACTATACAGAAATCCAAGAGAGCAAATAAGAGAAAAGCTGAAATGTCACCAGTTATTGAGCCAATTTAAACCTACATCAAAAGTGCCAATGAAATTACTGCACAAAAAATGCGTGACCCAGAAAAACAAACAGGTTTCACCCCTGATTAATATTCTAGGAATAACAAATCACGGCAGTATTCAGAAACTGATGAAAGAAGCAGTACGAAATCACTACAAAATAATATCACTCAGTAATAACAATTGGAAAATAAACCCAACGGAGGTCGAAGACTACAAAGCTCTAGCAAGCAAATTAAATTCTGATGGTCACCAGTGGCTTACCTTCAAAGATAAAAATGATCGATCAATTAAAGTAATGGCAATAGGTCTCCATCCAACTTGTTCAAAAAATGAAAATATTGACGACCTGTAAAACAAAGGCCTGAAAATATTGATGCAGACAACATTATCAGAAAAAAGAGATGAAGAAAGAGAAAGAAAAATGTTGAAATCGTGAGAAAAGGTTTCCCACTTTTCATGCTAACCGTCGACAACCTAGAACAAATATAAAACATTTATAATATTAAGGCTATCCTGAACCTCAATGTAAAAACTGCCACGATTATAATCATACACAAAAGTACTGTCACCGTGAAGCAAAGTGTGATAAATGTGCAGGAATCATGCAGGAAACAGTCAGAGCAGAAACAGTCTAAAGTGGAGCTCGTTCTACAGGATATACTGAAAAACATAGAGAACATCAACGAAAGACTTATTACGCTGGAAATTAGTCTACAGAAAACATTAGAAGAAATGAAATCACAAACTAGTTTCAACAAAAGAGTAGAAGGAACTCTGGATCGATTGATCGAAAAGATAAACTATGTTAAATCAAATTATAAACAAACGAAATGAATGAAACATAAGTCTTCCGGAGTAGTTTTTTCAAATTTATTAGGCACTTTCGAGTTAGATATGAGAATGAATACTCCCAATTAAAACGACTAATAGCAAGAGAACGAATAAAAGCAAGGGAGTGTTCTAGGACCAATCCTTTATCTCCTATATATTAGAGAAATACCAATTAAGGAAGCAACAGTGGTGACTTTCGCCGATGACACGGCAATACTTGCAACAGCAAATAACATCAATGACTCCACTAGTAAATTACAGAGGGCTTCTTACCTGATATGAAATTGGAGAAAAAAATAGCGAATTAAATGAAGCAAAATCAATCCAAGTGAACTTTACAAATCTAAAAGTTAATCTAGATATCCCAATTATCATATCCCAGGCATGACTTTAGATGCTAAACTTGGATGGAAGGAACACATAAAAAAGTGAAGAGATGAACTAAATATAAAATTCAAAAAAATGTAATGTCTCTTAGGGCAGACAATTTGAAGTATCGATCGTTAACAAGCTTCAGTTATACAAACAAATTCTAAAACCTGTATGGACATATGAGACCCAACTATGGGGTTGTGCCAAGAAGACAAATATTACAATCATACAAACAGTTCAAAAGATCTTGCGATGTATAGTTAATACACCGTGGTACATTCGATACGACAACCTCCATCGTTATCTAAAGATCGCGCTTGTCGTGGATGAAATTAGTTATCATGCAGTAAAACATCTGCACCATTCTAAAAATCTGGACATACGCTATATGCTGACTACCACTCCAACAAGAAGACTGCAAAGAACCAAACCACTGGACTTATCGCGACCAGAAGGTCAGTAGACCTACTGTGGCGAAAAATCTGAGGAGGAGTAAGACGAAAATAGGGATAATCATGTGATTACTCCGACTAATTAAATACGTATAATGCAATGTAAATTACTAAATGGGTACAAAACTCAGTCGTAATATAAAACTATGAATAAAATATTCAAAGAGTATAGTGATTGCAAGAGATACAATTTGTGAACATGTTGATAAAAATCACGAATAAAATTGTAATTTACAGTCTAAGATAATACCTAGGTTTCAAATGCCTGGATAATTTTTCCATTTGAAAACAAAAATCGCAGTCATTACACAAACCAGTTCAACCAACGACCAATTAAATCATTTGTAAGAGCTTCGACATTTTTTTGATGATAGTATGAATAATTTTGTGGGCTATTATAGTTGGAATATACACACACATATGTATATGTATATACATAAATATATATATATATGAATATATATATATATATATATATATATATATATATATATATATATATATATATATATATATATATATATATATATATATATATATATTTATATATATTTTTATATATATATATATATATATATATATATATATATATATATATATATATACATATAAATATATATATATATATATATATATATATATATATATATATATATATATATATGTATATATATATGTGTGTGTGTGTGTGCTTGTCAGTAGATGAAAATTTCAACGGATCATTTATCTCTTAATGTTCTTACATGTTGTGGCTTTGTCGATCTGATTCTGTTACTCTGATTTGTTGATTAATTACAGAGACTTCGATTGGAAGGTCATAGCCTAATCTAAGCCATGAGTTCGGGCTGTTAATAATCAAATTCGTCCTTTAATATCAGATAATACTTCAACATTTCAAAATATTGTTTTGAGAGTATTATGGACATAGGAATATGAATACCAAGTTTATAAGCGAGTGGTCTAGTAACGTGCACTTGTTACAATAAAACGAAGAACGAAGACCTTGCAGATATTGTCTTATATTGAATAACTTTACATATAAACTTGCTATAATAACTGCACACTTACTACACGTCATATATTTAAGCCTAGTTTACAGTCAATGACTTTTGCTGAGACAATTCAAACGGAATAGATAAAAAATTGTGTGTAAGTAGGACAACAATAAAGTTTAACGATTCATTAATAGCGTCCTCGTGAATTTATCAGTATATTTAAACGTCTCGAAATAATTATTAATATTTTAGAATACGTGATGAAAGATTGTTAGGCACATTCCGGTATTACCCAACAAAACAAAGAGTGTCCGAAAGAAAGATATTTAGCTATACAGGAACAAGGATATTGAACTTATTGTGCTGAATTGTATTGTAAGCCAAAAATTTTAAGACTGCAAGATATACCAAGTCAGCTACTGGTAGTTATGAAGTAGAATGCACTATAGCCGACCCGATGCCAATTTCAGATATTTTTATAAATTGTGTCATATGAATTGAAAGATAAACACTTTGAGCTATTTCAGTAATGATATTCATCAGGAATAGTACCAGCATTTCCTGTAGTCATAGATGAAAGTGACCCTCGTTCGATTCACCGTTTTTTCTTAAGAAGGAAGGGTTTCTCCTAATTAGATTTTATTTGAGATGACACAATTTAGTTACCAATAACCTTATGTATATTAGACGCGTTTTACATGTAAACTACCTCGTGTAATTAACACACTTACCAGTGCTCAAAACCATGGAGTGCAATTTAAATCAGAGTCGGATGAGAACAAGATTATTAAATACTTTGAACGTCACAAAATGATTTCCCAGAAAAACATAACCTCTGTCATCTGCAGAAACCGCAGGTTGTCGTTGAAGATCAATATCAAAAATAATTCACAGATTCCTGTGAAACTCCAACAGTAACCGAAACACTAAGGACGACATATTTAATTACCTCACGTATGTTCTCTGTTATAATTTGAACCAATCGAAAACATTTCTAGGACATATTATATAACAAAGCAAATAATATTTCAAGCAGTGTCAGATTCTTTGTTTAAATCTAACGGGCAGCTTTTTAACTCTATTAAAACTATAGTACACTTTGTCCGAAAAACTAAGCAACGCATCTTCCGTGGTTTATTTTTCCCTAAACCTAGTGTCAGCTAAAAATGATATTTTTTTAAGTTGGATTAATTTGCTTGTAATTTGACATGCTATAGCACTTTCTAAGTTATAAGAAAACACACCTTAGTCGATATTTAAATTCAAAATATGATGAATGGTTCAGAAATAAATAAAACTAATCGTTTTAGCAAAACATTACGGAATCCATCATAACCAGAGGAATATGTCGTTTCTTCTGTTATAGGTACTTTTCAATTACTCTAGTTCTCTATAGATGTCGCTCCGTTAAGTTACCCAACTATCCTCGTATATCGGCAGAAATGTTAAAAGATGTTTGAAAGACAGGTTCTAGTATTATTCTGTAGTAATGGCGAGTCAACTTAACCACATAATTCAACGTTAAATGTTGGTAAAATTAAGTATCTAAGTAAAATTGATGTAATAATTTGGTTGTGGAGGAATAATGTCAGAATTATTACAGGCATATTTTTTTGGATAAGGCTTTCAGAACAAACTTTGTATGTTTGAAGCAATATATGTGACTTGAAGACCAATGACTGATGCAGTAATGGTTTGAGTGCAGAACACCTCCTAGTTCTTCCATTACCAATATACATACACTCAGAGAAAAACTTGGGTCATAAATACCAAAAACCCGGGCATACTTAACCAAAAAATTAGTATTTTTCAACCAACCAAATGGCTTAGTCAAATAAATAACTAAACTCTTGGTTAAAATATTTTTTTATTTTAATAACCAAATGTTGGTTATTAAAATAAATTGCTTACTTATTTTAAACAAACTTACATGGTTACTTTTTAAATATAAAAACAAACAAATTAATGTAATAACAAAATAAAAAAGTTGAATTAATCAAAAGTAAAGTAAATTTTACTAACGTCTTAGTTACGTATAACAAAATTACTTATTGGATTTAATCATATATTTAGTCAATATTTGAGATAATTTTGGTTATTTAGAACAATTACTTGCTTAAATGTGACAAAGATTTAGTGTAGCTCACTAATAGGCTAAGGCAAATTCAACTTAAACTTGGTAAAATTTTATACAAGTGTAGACATACACATACACGCACACACACACACATATATATATATATATATATATATATATATATATATATATATAAATATAGATATATAAAATTAAATACAACCCATAATCATAGAATATTTAATTTTTTACTTAAATAATAAAATATTGCATTTTTATCACAATTTTTTTAAAACATTTTTTAGTACATCTTGGCACATCACTAGAACTGTTAAAGTTCTGTCATCAACGTTTGCACTTCAATATTTCGCCAGAGTCTAGTTTCAAAAATTGATTAAATATGGATTAATAATTTCGAAATTATATAATAAATGAAACATTTAAACTTACAATTTTTGATTTATTGTATCTTGGAAATCGTTAGTTGACGGGTTGTATATCATCATCATAATTGTTACAGCACGTGTTGCAAGAGTTCTGCGTTAAAATATAGCTATGTTTCCTATGTAATAAAAAAAAATGTGTCAATCTTATTGAAACTTTAAACCAGACCAGGATTGCAGATGGCCCTCCATGAAGAGTCGAGTTTCTCAACCTTAGCTGCATTTATACCTCGGTGTAGTACACTGGAAGAGATGTGGAGAAGGTTCGGGTATAACCCAGAAGCGAATCTCAACCTACCAACCGGAAACCAAAATTATGAATATCCAAAGCCATACCTAAGAAGACAGGTGAGATTTGAACCTCGGGCCGCAAGGTTGCATGAGTTGGATTATGTCGAACCCAGGTACACAGAGATAGAGGCTGAGTCGCTACCAACGTCAGTGACCGATGAGAGGTGTTACTATCAACAACCTCAAATATCAGCTGTCTCCTACAAGCAGAGAACCGATCATTCTCCTGCTAGACCACCTAAGAATACGGCAGGTAATTCTACAACAAAACCAACAGTTGGGAGACCAATCTATCGAACGTGTTGGAACTGTGGCGACAGTTCACACTCATTCATGGATTGTAGGAAACCTGTAACTTCCGTGTTCTGCTTTGGATGTGGATTGAAAAATACTTTCAAGGCAGACTGTACAGCTTGTGGTCCATCAGGAAACTGGCGGGCGGAGATGAGGGGCCCTCGGGAACCTCATCTTGGATGTTACTTACCAATTAAATATAGATAATCTTTAACAATTAAAACATATTTATTATCATTTATTATTTATTTTTGTTATATTATATTTATTATTTATTTTTGAAATATTATTCAATATGCTTCCAAATCTTGAATAATATTCTAATACCTAACATGTTTCCACTTAAAATAAACATCTTACCTTTGCACGCGAAACAAACAACACAAACTAACTTGTAAAATTTTATTTTTAATAAAATACCGTTTTCTAGTTACCAAGTATTTTGTTCATTTAAATAAAAATTTTATTTGGTAAAACTTAATATTTGGTTAAAACTAACAATTGTTGCTGAAAAACATACGTTTACTTTAATCAAGATATATTCTACCAAAATTGTATAAGCAAGTTTTAAAAATTTTCTGGCAAATTGATTTTTTTTTAATTAATGTTACTCAAAACTTAGTTTATACCGCTAAATTATTTAGTTAAAACTACTAATTAATGAAAAAATCAAAACTTTGTTATTTTAAATATTTTTTTAGGTTATTCAACTAATTTTTTTTAGTTAATTTAACTAATAACAGGTACCAATATTTTGGTTACCTAAAGTTTGATCAATTATTGCTTTAACCAAGTAGCAAAATTTTTATTTTGTAAATTAAAGTAGAGAATTAGTAAATTTAACCAAAAAACTTATGTTAAAGTAACCAAATTGTGTTACTAAGACTTTGGTCACAAAATTTTTTCTGAGTGTAGTTAGAAAAAAACATCATAGCTAGGTCGTTAGTACACTCAGCTCACTTTCTTATTGCTGGTTGGCACAAGCTTGCATAATGTCTCGGTATAGTTCAGGGCGCAGAGTTTCTTAATCAAAACCAATATGATAATACACAATTAAGAATTATGCGCACAGAAAAACACCCAACACCTTTCCTAATCCTCCATTTTCACTCCCTTCCCCTTTTTATGATGTATAAACATTATTATTTTCTTATTAGTTTCGTTAAATAAAACGGAAAGTATTTTACTTAATAAATGTATTGTATATGTATATGAACTTAAATGAATAAGATTTATTTCATAAATCAATAAAAGAAAACTGATCAAATGTCACAGTGGTTAAAGCTGCGTAATTAAAGTGGGAGGTACTGAATTCGGATTCAAAAGAAATTTTTTCACTATCTGATTACGATCGGAAGTATGATTGATCACATCTAGGACTTTCTGTTGGAAGAGGCGGTTCTGTGCAAAATTCATGGACCACCGCGTTTTTCATGTCAGCACAATAGACTGGCCTGGAGCTATGCAATGTGTCGAGGGTTCTACTTAAATCGGACGTACATCCTCGATTTGGTTATATAATGGAGTAAAGTAGGAAGTAAATAATTGAATCCCGAAAGAGTTGGGTGGGCCACAATCAAGGGGATCTCAATCGTCACAACGAGACGAATTTTAATAATAGTTTTGTAATATAACGCAACGTCATATCCGAACACGATAACTATACGTGTCGCCACAGAACGCCCAAAAAATTAAATGTATCACTCCCACAAGTAAGCATATTTGGTAATATAAAAAATAAAGAAAGTATATCACTCACCTAACTCACAGCTTTTTGGTGTAGTGTGATACCTGTAATAAATAAACCTACTTGTTTGCTATTTGCCACTAACACTTGATTATGTATGGCCTTTCGTATTTGAGCACTTAAATTTTCTAATAATCGTAAACGAATGCCATACACACATACCACACTAAATCCACAAAATAAAATTAACACTTGCACTAAGAATAAATCACTAACTCCACACTAACACACTAACTCCACAAAATAAAATTAACACTTGCACTAAGACCAAAACACTGATTTTTTGTTCACTTAATCAAATATACAAATGTAATTAAATCACTTTTCTTTTAAAACAATTGGATTCACTAATTATGTTTGGTAATGACCACCAGCTCGAACTGATTGATATTCAGAAATTCTGGTAATACCATTTCATCGAAGAGTGGTATACGATAACGGATAAAATATAATTAATTGTTCGACCCCTGGCCAAATGCTAATTATGTGAACCGACAAAGGTTGTTCTAACCTTATTCAAGATCGTCACTAGATTAAATTTTGTTGTTTTAATTAATAAATAACTAAGTTTTATAGGATAGCTGTAGTTATTCGAACTTAGGCAATTGCCAAGACTTAAACTTACCGAGAAGAATCAAAGTAAATTTGGTTTGAAAATAAAAGTAAACTATTATTCAGACGATCGTCCGCCAAATGCCTGATTATACCGATACTTGTTACTCGTTCATACATAGATACGGGTATAACCTGTATCTACAGCCATACACTAACACAGATAAAAAATTTTATGTTGGTGTGACATTGTTGGTATAATCTCGTACGATTTAACTCGTATAGAGTAACACAACCAAACTTTTATAATTAGGTATTCTAAAGCACATTTAGACGCATTTTGAAATATTGATCGTTTTTTTGACAGTCACTCAATATGGCAATGACAAAATAAGATCTTTACTGTAAAACTATCCAATAGTTTACTAAATTGCGATTAATTGTGTTTGTCTGTCTGCCTGTTTCTAACATTGTAATCTGTTTTGGGGCTCAAGGCTCTGCCACCTCTTTCACGATTTGCTTATTTACGTCCTACTTTATGCCATTAAATAGCGAAATAAATCGGTGACGTACGGCTATATGACCGATTTACGTAGAACTATCTGTACATTGCATAGATCCACACAAGACTATATATTAGCGACAAGGAAGATAGGTAGGCCCATGAATTTTGCACTGCAACAGCTGGCCTTTTAAAGATTCGTCCACGGTTTATAAATTTCGGTGTTGTATATTTCGAAATGTTTCCATGCGTCGCTGTATTACAGCTGGTTCCGATTCCCGCACTTTATTCTTATATTGTTGATTCGCTCGTTGATATAGTGTTATCTTTTTTCGTCACATCTCGTAGCTAATTCATAAGCCAAAATCGACTATTATTCCCGCTTAATTCATCGAAGAGATAATTTCTTTCGCTGAAACATTAAAATACTACACGGTTTAAGGTTGGATTCGAACCAGCTTCATTTTCGCCACTACTCTGTATATAGCGCGTATATAGTACTCGACCATTGACAGATCCGATTTTTAAAACCTCTAGAAGCATCGTTACTCATGAATTGCTTCTCACAGTTAAGATTGGTAGAGGAAACGGTCGTGCGGGTGGTGAGATACACCCTCAAAGATCTAGGTTACCGCAGAAAAAGATATTAGAACAAAGGCCGTGGTTCACGTTTACCTCCTAACTAAATAAAAATTTGAAGGGTTAGGAACCCATATAATACGTCTACACGCGCTGTGTACTTCGACGTGAGGTTTCATTCGCATTCGTTGGACGGTGTGCTTAGGGCCGCACTGTAACGTGATAAGAAAAAAATGAGTGTTGGTTAGTAGTAGGTTTGTTGAATTGATAATGATGCTTGGGGTGCTGTAATCGTGACAGCTAATGATGAATGAACTTCTTTTGAACTCCACAGAGTGACATTGATTGACAGCTAGGGTGCGCTGGATCAACCAGCCAATGAAGACGTTTGTTTAATGAAATGTTTGGCATCTTTGTAAGTAAAAAATGTGTATTCTTCGTTCGCTAGGCCATTTTCGATCTGATGACGTCATTGACTAGTTGTGTGATCGAATAGATCAAATCCATCTCATCAGGCATATGCGACCGGACTTGATGTATGCTGCATTTCGTTTCTATATATATTGTGAGGCTATGATGCACTATGTTTTAGCGAATTACAGAATTTTAATCGAAATATTTTTTCGATTATTTTGTTACTACTTCACTATTGTGGCGTAACTATTCTTCGTATTTGTGAATTCGTATTTGCCACAGGTGTTAAAGATGGTACAACGAGACTGTCGGCAGACCCTGTACCACCGCTGTCAAAGTGTAAGTTGGTGGTGTGATTTTGACTTACAATTTCGGTATCTTTTAGTTGGTTTTAAGTCCATTGGTCGCTCTATAACTGATCCCTACAATCGCATTTTACGTTGTATTTATAAGAATTTAGTTATATGAGCGAAAGGGAAAATTAATCGAAGTAAAATGGGAAAATCTCTTCGCTCACTTAACCGGTAAACCTTTTGTATAAACCCTGCAGTCGTGTCTGCTATTTTTCGTCAATACAAACCTATTCTGCTAGTTATGTTAGCAGACCATGATGTAAAAATTCGATGAACAACGTTGAATGCTAGGTTTCGTCTATCCGTTGATATGGCATGGCCGATACCCGTTACAACACTTCGGTTTTTGTATTAATTCGTAGGTATATTCGTTACAATACGTATTATTGGAATTAGAGTTCGAATAATTGATGCTAACATCAACGATGATGACATTTCTAAAATAAATTTTATCACAGTGCAATAGGAAGAACGATACAATATCCAATTTTGTTGTTGTGGAATTTGGCAACAAACCAACCACAAGATATTATCCACCACCCCGGTGGCGCAGTGGTTAAAGCTGCGGCAGTTGAAGCGGGAGGTACCGGGTGCGAATCCCGATAGGGGTAGGATGCAAAAAGGATTTTTCATCATGAGGTTACGATCGGTGGTGTGAATGAGCACATCTATGACCCCCTGTTGTAGTGCAGAACTCATGGGCCGACCCATCTTCCATACCAGCACTTAATGCTGGTATGGAGCTATGCAATGTGCAGATGGTTAGGAAAATGGGACCTATAGTAAATGGGACCATACGTCCTCGAATTAAATAAGTAAATAAGCGAACCGCCAACAAGTAGGGAGTGCCTTGAGCCCCAAAACAGAGTAGAGAAAATAATAAAAAATATTATCCACGCAAATATGAAAAAAAAAAATATGTATTAACGATGTCTGTCTGAACTATAAAATAAATTGATGTGTTTGCAACTCATGGTTTATCGAGCCATCCAGCTATGGATAAAAAATCAGAGAATTCATATCCGAAAAGGTGACAGTAAAAGTTCACGTTATCAACACAATAATTGATTTGATGTTCATAGAATACAAATTTGCCACTCGACCATTATCTGTATTTGTTATTAACAAATCATTTTTATAATTATGTATTAATTTTATGATTTTATGTATAAATGCTCATATATTTCACATTGTAATTGACAATACATATACAAATTTGAAAGCTTACGCGATGTGTTGAGAGATGTCACCATTTTACTTAACTCATTTGTTTGGAAAATTGGTTTTTTTAGTCTAGCGAATCGAATTAAGGATATCAAGAATTTCAGGTTGCATTTTATTTAGGTGACTTATCTAGGTCAGACCACAAGACTATACTCTTTAGACTTCAGAGAAAAATACTGTTTCAGGAAAACGGATGAGTATTTATAATAACATCACTGATATTCCAGTATAGTTCTCATTGAAGAGAATCAAAATCAAGACTTTTGGGGCGCTCAAATAATATTGATAAAAGCAAACGTCCATGGCTTAAATGAAATACTCATCTGATGATTTCATGTCATCCCAATACAAACACTACGTCACTCCAGTAAATTCAAAATAAATATTTAACCTTAGGGATTATTATAAAAAAATATGACACGGCCTCTTATTTCTAGATCTTACTGAAGTTTTTCATTTGGTTAACCACGATAAACTTTAAAAATATTCCACGTGTAGTTAAATCAGGATCATTAGTTCAATGTCTCTCCTCGGTGAATATTTTATTGAAGTTTGTTTGTTTTTATACCTAATCTGTTTCGGGGCTCGAGGCACTTCCAACTTCGCGGTTCGCTTATTTTACGTCCTTACCTTACGCCATTATAGCCAAATCGAGGAAGTACGGCTATAGGTCCGATTTACGTAGAACCATCTGTACATTGCATAGCTCCATGCCAGCCTATAGTACTGACATGGAAGATGGGTTGGCCCATGAATTCTGCACTCCAACAGGGGGTCATAGATGTGTTCATTTACACCACCGATCATAATCGAATGGTGAAAATTCCCTTTAGCATCCTGCCTCTATCGGGATTCGAACCCGGTACCTCCCGCTTCAACTGCCGCAACTTTAACCACTGCACCATTTGGTCGGTTTTATTGAAGTTGTATATCAATAATCTGGCTCCATTGATTTTAATTGAGGCCAATTGTTAATATTGATCTTCAGAAGCACATGATGTCAGAATTTTATCATCTTTACCTTAGATTCATCGTCACTAACAGTGACATCTTCGAATGTAAAAAGAGGTGGTCCAGAGAGCCAGAATAGAAATGCACAAAATTATCTATCGAATGCACGAGACAGACTCAGACTCGCTTTGTATATTACACGGTACAACGAAACCCATTACAGTCCATGAGGTACCTCAGAATCGTTGTTTCTTATTTATATTACATATATTAATGTTTGCAATTACTCCGAAATGGCCAAACAATGTATTGAATGATAATCTATCGGCTTTCAGCCCTGATCTATACCAATGTTATGGTTCGTGCCCTTTTAAGACCTTACGCTAAATTTGTATTTCAATAGTTTGCCAAGATAATGATATAATACTTCTGGGTCAAAACTGGACATATAGTCTGAAGAAGCAAATAACGCTTTACGCTATACGTTGGATACCTTACCAAAAGTTCGAATGCCGCTTTGGACAAAATTCAACTATAAATTTCTGAAAAGTCTCTATGTACCAATGTCAATATAAATAAAAGTAGCTTCTTGTATCGTAAGGTTTATACACCATTAGTGTCGTTGCCAATTTTTTCTTGAGCCGTTTGTTTGATTTAATGACAGTTACCTCCGTTCAAACCACTTTTTAACCTTTACTACCTATCATAATTTTTAAGGAGTTCGCGTGCTGTATAATACTCTGTTAAGTATAGGTATCATTCGACACACAATTGATAGTACCTAGAAACTATTTTTCTTATAAGCACTTCGACGACTGACAAAGAGCCATGATGATTAATTCACTTGTTTTCCACAATCTGACCATTATAAGTAGAGGAAGCAATAAGCTCAATGTATGGGTTAAACATAACCCCTATATGTGCTTACCGCCTGATATAAGTCATGTTGGTTATACTATTTTTAACACCAATTAAACCAGCAATGATCCGATATTTGAGAACTTCAGGCAACGTCTTGAAGTGTCAATCGTTCATAAGATCAGGTAGGATTCCAATAATATAAATCTTCTATTCGATGGATAGAAAGCATTGAAAGGGTAATTGTCTCACATGGACACTGACTCTTTTGAGATACAACATCAACAGCCAAACCTCTTATGGAATAAGCTGTTAAATCAGCTAACTTGCAAAATTTTATTGTTTCAAAGACTGAATATTTTTGAAAGGTTTTTTATTTATCAAACCTTCACGAGAGAATCGATTCGAATATTTCTCTCACATCCTGATTAGTACGAAACATGTAACTCACCATCGTTTCACTTTAAAATAACCAAGTGTCTTTAAAGTGAAAATAATTTTAAGTCGATATGGTGTTGCAGGGAATGAATGGATTTACTTTTTTGATATCATGAACGACTATGTACGAAGTACTAACTACTAACCTTCTGTACTAACGAGCATTGATACTAAAGGGTTAAACAGGTCTACATGTATCACAAGCTGTGTTTAGATACCCTCAAATACAGACCGCAGAGATGTTCATTGAGGATCCATCTTATGAAAAATTCGTCATGGCCATGCAGAGATTAAAGAAAAATCGTTCACCAGGAGTTGATTGCATTAATTCAGAGCTCTTGATATTCGAAGGGCTAACTTTGTGGAACGGTCTTTTCGAACTTGTTCGATTGGTATGGCGAGAGAAGTTTTGCCTGAACAATTAAAAATGGCCGGGGTATGTCCAATATTCAAGAAGGGTAATCGCTTGAAATGCGAGAATTATCGCGGTATAGCTCTGCCTTGCACAGCATATAAGCTACTGCCATACATTATCTTGAGAAGAATTACTTCCCTGGAAGCGGAAATCAGCAGTGACTACCAAGAAGGATTCCGTCCAAATCGGTTTGTCACTGATCAAGTTTATCTGGTGATGTGCACCAGGTATTCCTAGATTAAGCAAGCGTATGACTCCATCCCCATTGCCCTGTGTGTGGGGGCCATCCATGTTTCGTAAATATCTCAAACGAAACATGAGTCCCATAGAATACCACCACAGTATCCAGACTTTGTCGTAGGAGGCGACTAAATCTGGTTGGATCGCTGGGCTGACGACCCGCATCCGTAAAAAAAGCGAAAATGTTAAAAATGTCAACAAAAATAAAAAAATCGGATACCGCCAAAACAAAACAAAAAAGGAACCCCCGCTTAAAAACCCGAACACGAGATTAAGGATCGGCACGTGGAAAATGCAATCATTAAGAAAACCTGGCACGTTGGACGGCTTTATCGCATGCATGAAAGAGTATCGGCTAGAACTCGTAGCTCTCCAAGAAACTCGATGGCCTAAAAGTGGAGACCATGTGCCCAAGGCTATACGTTGCTACACAGTGGAGATGACCTCGGAAATCTTGGGGTTGGATTTCTTATTGGGCCACAGGTAAAAATGGCTGTCTTGGACTTTCAAGCAAGCTTCGCTTGCACATGAGATTAGCCAACCTGTCAATTGTATGTGTATATGCGCCCACTGATGTAAGCCAATCCCAGGGTAAAGACTCACTTTACAATAATCTGGATAATCTGATGGGTTCTATACCGGAACACGATGTCAAATTAACGATTGGTGACTTTAATGCTAGAGTTGGCAGAAATCAGACCGACTTATGTAACCATATAGGTCCGTATTCCCGACACGAAACTGAGACCGAGAATGGGGAAAGAACGATGTATTTTGCGATCGCAAATGATCTCTAAGTAGCAAGTACATTCTTTCCTCATAAAAACATCCATTTAGAAACATGGACACATCCACGTAAAACATCCCGAAGCCAAATAGACCATGTGTTGATTTCAAAAGGGTGAGCTCGGGTTGTCCAAGATGTGAGATCGTATCGGTCGTCAACCAAATTCGTAGAAAGTGACCATTTTATGGTTGCTGCAAAGCTACGATGGAAATTTTCGTACAAGTCAGGGAGGACAGGAGAATATACAACGCAGTTCTCTGGTGGAGGTCTGAGAAATGAAGAAACGCAACGAAAATATCAAGATCTGGTCAGCAATAGCATTTTTCGATCAACTTACCAATCTGACGATGTGAACAGTGTCTGGGAAGTATTGAAAACCTCGGTTGTCGATGCCGCCCAGCACACTCTCGGTATAGTGAAAACTACGCCCAAAACTGATTGGTTTGATGAGGAGTGTCGTCGTGCTGTTGAGCAACGAAATATAGCCTATAATGTTGACTCGGTTTACATTCGGAAGGAAAAATAAAGCAGTTCTTGCTAGGAGGACAGCTTAACGCATTTCTAGACAGAAGAAGCGCGAATGGTGGAAGGCTAAGGTCTTAAGAGTACAACAACTCAGCAATGAGCGTAATTCGCGCGTGGTTTCTTTAAAGGAATCACCGAATTGCACCATACCTTAAGATCTCGGTCAACTGCCATTCAGGACCAGGATGGAAACCTCTGTGTTAATGTCGATGCGGTACTCGATACATGGAGTGAACTTTTTTCTGATCTACTTAATGTTCCACATGCATCACTAGCTGTATTTGAATACCCTCAAATACAGACGGCGGAGATGTTCATTGAGGATGCACCCTATGAGGAATTCACAATGGCCATGCAGAGACTAAAGAAAAATCGTTCACCAGGAGTTGATTGCATTAATTCAGAGCTCTTGATATTCGGAGGGATAACTTTAAGAAACTGTCTTTTCGACCTTGTTCGATTGGTATGGCGAAATGAAGTTATACAAGTACAAGTTACTGTCATACATTATCTTGGGAAGAATTACTCCTCTAGCGGAGGAAATTGTCGGTGACTACCAAGGAGGATTCCGTCCAAATCGGTCAGTCAGTGATCAAATTTTTTCACTGCGGATGATTCTTTCCAAGTACTACGAAACATCTCGCGATGTACACCAGGTATTCCTAGATTTCAAGCAAGCCTATGACTCGATCAATCGAGAGACTATGATATACGCTTGAATATTTAGGAATAGCAAAAAAATATGTACATCTCTGTAGAATAACAGATACGCAGTTACAGTGCTGTTATGCTGTTAAAGTAGAGAACAGGCTATCGAGAACTTTCGTAATTAGTTCCGGTGTTCGACAAGGAGATGCGCTGTCCCCGATACTTTTCAATTTCGTGTTGGAAATTGGAATACATCCTTCGGAAAAATTAAATACCTCAAGACGGTATCTTATTCCGACAATCCAATCAACTTTTTGCATATGCAGATGATATCTGTGAGGCTGGATTAAATAGCAACGGAGTGAAAGAGATACTTGATCCACTGGAACATTTTTCAGCTTCGGTTGGTCTCAAAATCAACGGTTCCAAAATGAAATATCTGATCGCTGGTTTTCCAGACAAAAACGCAATTGATTTCAGTAGTGGAAACCACACGTTTGAAGGAGTGATGAGATTCAAGTATCTTGGATCTCTCATTTCTCACGATAAAAGTGTGGGAGAGGATATCAAGGTTCACCTTGTCGCTGGCAATCCAGCTTTACATCCACCACGTTCACTTCTGAAATTAAAATATCTTGCAAATGCGGACAAGCCGAAATTGTACAGAGCCGTATTGTACCAGACTCGTTGTAACATATGGATGTGCGAGTTGGACCTTGACGGATGAGTACGAAAGATGACTTCTAACATTCATTCTAACAGAGAAGAATCATGCGTGTGATATATTGCCAAAACTGCAATGTTGATGGCAATACCGAGTTCCATTCAATTACGAGATCAGGATTTTATTGTGAATTCCTGATATCGTGCATGAAATCAAAGGATAGTGAGTTGAGTGCCTCGGTCATGTTCTGCGTGCTGATCCGAACCGAATGATACAGCAATCTATGAAGGGAGAGCCGTCTTTCGATAGGCGAAGAGTTCGCTATTGATGACGATGGCTCCATGGCGTAAAGAGCGATTTGGTATCTTCTAATAGCTTGCAACAGTATGAAAAGCTGGCTCGTGATCAAAACCAATGGAGTCAGATTGTTGACACTCAGCTAATATCTTTTCGTACAAACAATGCACAAGTAAGGTCTTGAAATGCATTTTGATCGTCACTGAATCTTCACCATCCAAATTGGATAAGATTGAAAAGCTCCGAGACCATAATATATGTGACATATATACATATATGAGCACATTAAACATATTTTACATATGTATCCGAAATTATGTAATAATTTCTGAAAAAAAATGTAAGTGTGTGTGCAACGAAAAATATTCGGAAAATTAAGTTTTGAATAACACATAGTATAAACTCAAAGCTTCTCAAACTTATTATGCTTTTCATATACATAACGTTTTTCATGTTACAATTGCAACATAAATATGTTAACACATTTTGATTAACATTTTGTTGGCGAACAAGAAAAAATATAAAAAATGACTTCGCTTTTAAACAAATTTTATGTATTTTTCAGCATATTACATAACGCATACCATATCCATACATCCATACATGTATAACCATTTGAGTAGCAACATAGATGTAGCACATTATATATTTAACACTTATATGAAAAATGTTGCTTTTTTTAGATATATGTTACGGTTTTGGTATACTGGAACGAGAGATGATGGATTGGTATGATATTTGTCAAGATCGCTTTTTGACCGTTATAGATGTTAAAGGCATTTATTAATGAGCACAATAGATGTATAAAGCATTTTATAGTTTTATAGGTAGTCATGAAATTGAAGCTTTAGTTTTAAATTCAATCGAATAAGCTTTTTTATGACATATAAAAATGGACATAAATTACACCACCAGATTTCCGGGAATTTCTGTTTGTTATAATTTATAAACTTAATTACTTTTGGTATCTGGTCAATACTTACAATGAAATTTGAAGGAAGTTGGTATTTCAAGCGTGGTGAATTTCGGACAAAATACTTTAGTTGATTAAATTACAATCATCAACATGATGTGGAAGAACCATCTGTTTGTCTCTATCTCTGCAATCTGTTTTTGGGGTTCAAGGCTTTTCCAACTCTTTCGCGGTTCACTTATTTACGTTCTAATTTACACCATCACAAAGCCAAATCGAGGACGTACGGATAATGATCCAATTTATGCAGAACCATCGTTCATTGCACAGCTCCATGCCAGCCTATTATAGTATACTGACATGGATAATGCGTTGGCCTATATGGAGGATTCTGCACTCCAAAAGGGAGTCATAGATGTAACCATTCATACCACCGATTTAGTTAGTTTCTTGAAAAGTCCACCAGTAAGTGTATGTAATAAAATAATCGCAATACTCCAACAGTTTCGGCCAAGGTTTCGGATAGACCAAATTTTTAAATAATTCCATTTAATATTTTTATATTTTATTTAATTAAAATTTAATTATAATTACATATGTATGGTGCATCCGGAATGAGTTTCAATGATTTATAAAAATAAAACGAAATGTAAAATATTCTGGTCATGTATGGAATTGATCAATTTCAAAAAGGTTGGGTTAAGCATGTTGTTTGTTTGACAAAGATTTATTGCATATGTACAGAGTAAATATAAAATTTATTAACCAAATGGTTAAACTGTGGGACTATGATATAATTAACCAATATTATTCATTTTACAACCGCAAAAGCAAAATTACCAATTGCATAATGAACTTTATACTTCAATTGTTAACTTGATTTGAACAGAGGACATTCCATAAACAACGCGAATTGAGAGTACAGTTACCATCAGTTTTGTGGTGCAGTGGTTAAAACTGCGGCAGTTGGAGTGGGAGGTACCGGGTTCGAGTCCCGATAGGGGCAGGATGCAAAAGGGATTTTTCACCATGAGATTACGATCTGTGGTGTGAATGAACACAACTATAACCCCCTGTTGGAGTGCAGAAGTCATGGGCCGACCTAACTTCCATGTCAGCACTATAGGCTGGCATGGAGCTATGCAATGTGCAGATGGTTAGGAAAATGGGACCTATAGCCGTACGTCCTTGAATTGGATGTAATGACGTAAAAGTAAGGACGTAAATAAGCGAACCGCGAAAGAGTTAGGAGTGCCTTGAGCCCCAAAACAGATTGCATAGAAATAATCGAAAAAAAAATTATAGTAGCACCAAAAATGATACATAAGTTTCAATTAAGTATCCATTTTATAAAATCAATGGATTAATGACCAATGGATCAAGGAAAATAAAAGTGTCACATTTTAGTGTCTTGCTAGAGGACTCTGGCACACATCAACTAGATTATGTAAAGGTATAGAACAACGACTGTCGGTTTGTGAGTTTATAAGTAGATGTAAATTCGATAAGGGAAATGGGCGAAGAATCAGTCAACTTGGTAAACAATGTTAATCCCCAACTTACATTTGAAATATGTCCACACAAGGTTGAGGGCACACCAATTAGATATTGAATACCGGATACATCACTCCAAAAGCAGAATATCAATATGCGACTCCCATATAAAAAATTGGATAACATCAATCAAGAGTGGGAAGCTGGCAACTGTTCTCAAAGTTTCGCAAAGATGAAGATCGAGCAGATCAACAATGTTTTAAACTTAATTGAGCGATAACACCGATCCATATTAATCAACATCGATGAATCGATGGTTTGGAAAAAAATGGCGATAGAGTAAAGTTATGCTGTGAATCGATGAGTGAAAAAATTATAAATTTACTAAAGATTAGATTATAGAACTACACAATATCATATAAAAAAAAAAATTACTTAAATTCGTGTGCAAACGAAAAGTTTATGGTGAATCTAATTAATCAAAAAGTATTTTTTGGTTTTGAATCTAGTTTCAAATATAATTTGTGTTTTCAATCATCAAAAAATTTAAGTGCCATTTTGATTTTGATTTCTTCTATAATATATACACTTAATATATAATCTTGTTGCAACAGTGAA
Source organism: Tipula lateralis (assembly GCA_963932295.1). Taxonomy (NCBI): domain Eukaryota; kingdom Metazoa; phylum Arthropoda; class Insecta; order Diptera; family Tipulidae; genus Tipula; species Tipula lateralis. Next base: position 88,627,996 of record OZ010738.1, on the reverse strand, counting down.
GCTAAAACCAAAATTTAAATACGCAATAAGAATCAAATATACCAATAAAATATTTAACATTCCGGCCAAAAACCATTTTCATTAACTAATAACTTTTGCTAATTAATAAAATAAAAATTTTTTCTTAACGTACTGTGCAAACATAAAAAAAATTAAAGTTTTACTAAAGTGTTGTGTACATTAATCAGCTTTTCTGTTATTGCTCTAAGTTACTGTCTAAAATGGGGTTGCCTGATTTGCGGTCAAAGAAAAAAGAAACATCCAGTGTATCTAGTGAAACTAACACAGAAGATATATCCAATGCTGATATAATGGCTGCCATTAATACCATGTGCCAAAGGATGGACGAACAATATAAAAACCTACATGAAATTGTAATTTCTATCACAAATGACAACAAAACAATAAAAACTGAAATATCACAACTGAATTCTCGCAAGCTCGTGATACTAACAAAGAAGTCGATCTTCTCAAATACGAATTAAATTGCATATTGCATGAAGCAAAAAGAAATCATTAATGATGTCATAGTTTCCGGAAAACCACCAAATGATAAATCATCAGAAGAAATTATAAGTTCTCTAGATAACATTTTGGAGTAAACAATATTGAATTTTATTCTCAACAGTCTTCGAAACTAAACGGGAAAAACAGTACAACTAATATGATAATTCGGTTCATAAATTCAACTAATAAATCCATCTTGATGTCGAAAAACAAGAAACACGGTCCGTTATATTGGAAAAATATTGTTGACAAACAACAACAAAGTACATGCACAACTTGATGACAACCCGACAAGTACAACTTGATGACAACCGTACTCCAAATAATATTAGAAATAATTTAAACCAACAAATCTATTTAAACGACAGGATGAGACAATATAACCTTGATTTGGTACACCAATTAAAAGATTTAAAGAAAAAAAAATTGATTGCTTACGGATATTTTCGTTTTGGAAACATATTTATTAAATTTCAAAAAGATGACAAACCAACGTTGATTAGATCAATAAATCATCTAGATCATCTGATAAAAGGCAGACAATACCCGATTGTATTATCAACAACTGAAACTGATACATAAATGTATCTATGTATGTGTGGGGATATTTATTATAATTTTCTTCGTCATCGGATCAGCTGTTTCCTTTTATTATTTTTTATTTTTATTTCTGTATTAAGCTAAATAATTCCAAGTTTTAATTCATATTTAATATATTACTCTCTTTTGTTACTCTACTTTAGCTTTACTAAATATATCATGAATATAACCTCAAATATTAATATGGAAGTCAAACACTTTTTACACGTACATGATTGGAAAGCAAATATTTCGAATTATGCAGGTTTAAGTATTCTTTATTTAAATATCAATCGAATACACAACAAACTAGATGAACTACATCTTTTAATAAGCAACGTTTTAAAAATAAACCCAGATGTTATCGTACTAGTGGAAACTTTCTTAAAACCAACTGAAGTAAAATACTATAATTTAGATTCATATACTGCGTTTCACGTATGCAGGAGTAATAGAACAGGTGGAAGAGTAAAAGTAAAGCACACCTCCAATTTGAATTAGTTTCTAGCGAATCTAAATACGAAATCGATTTCATAGCAGTAAAGTCCAAACGAGCTAGTTTCAATTTATTAGAAATATATAGACCTTCCCATACAAATGAAAAAGAGTTTATTGAGTTTATTAATGGTAAGCTGGAATATTATAAAAATTACATGCTTTTAGGTAATTTTAACTTTAACATTTTGGAGCAAACATCAATTACTATGAAAAATTATTTGAACTATTTACAACAGAATAACTATCTAATTTTAAATAAGATTAGTAACCACTTTTACACTCGTCGTTCTAATACCATAAACACAATTTTGGATCACCTATTATGTCCAATTAGTATCTGCTGTAGGGTAAATATTCTCTACCAAGACACGGATTTAAGTGATCATCGACTTCTCTTACTTAAATGCGGAACCAAAATATATTCATTCAACAAAACCAAATTAGTTACAGCTATTGATTATCCTGCTCTAGAGAACCACATTATTAATAATATTTTAATTAGTAATCCGTTTGAAACTTTTCACTCTTTAATTTGTAACGCAATAGACAAACATGAACAGAAATTTGAACTTAAATCCCGCAGAAATGTTTTTGAGAAACCGTGGTTTTCAGACAAAGTTAAACACTTAATAAAACAGAGAAATCGGTACTATCGACTTAAAAAAAAATATTCAACAAATGATATTTTTAAAGAAATACACAAAAGTTATAAAAAACGTGTTAAACAGGAGATTATTATCAATAAAACGTCTTATTATTCAAATAAATTCGAAACTCCCATCAATGCTCCGAAACAGTTCTGGAAATTTGTAAACGAAGTATTAACAAATCGATACAATCTAGATATACCAAACGATATACATCTTATGCCACCGAGTTTAATAACTATTTTAATAACATTGCTAACATCATATCAAACAATTTATCAAATTTATCAAACGTTCAAAATTATATTCTTTGGGGTTGTAAATTGAACAAGTTTTTAGATACCACAAAAGTTATGACAAAATTCCAGCAAAATTACTAAAAAGGAACGCAGATTTGTTTGCTGAACAACTTTGTCAAACTATTAACACCACCTTTAAAGATGGGATGTTTCCTGATAAACTAAAAGTTAGTCGAATAACTCCAATATTTATGTGAGGTTCCAAGTTGGATATAGTTAACTATAGACCCATATCCGTACTTCCTATAATGTCGAAAGTATATAAACGAGTAATGCTACAACGATTATCTGTGTATTTATCTAATAATAATATTATCTATAAAAATCAATCTGGTTTTTTACAAAATAGTAGCACGCTATCCGCTGTTCTTAATCTAATTGAAAACATTTACAGGTATTTAGAAAACAATATGAAAACTAGTTGTCTATTTATCGATGTGCAGAAGGCATTCGATTGTGTTAACTATAACATATTACTTAAAAAAATGGAAAATTACGGAATAGAAGGAGATGCACTAAAATTAATTAAGATCTACCTACATAATCGTTATCAATATGTTGAAGTTAACAATTGTAAATCAAGTTGCCTCAAAAAAAACGGGGTTCCGCAAGGGTCGATTCTTGGCCCAATACTCTTCATTTTGTATATATTTAATCTTCCATTACGAGGTGTAATCCAGCTCTTTGCTGATGATGCCGCTTTAATCTATGGCAAATAAGATTTAATAGAATTGCAATTAGATATGGAATATGATCTAGTTGTTTTGAATAATTGGTTGAATTGTAATAAACTTAAACTGAACTCAAGTAAAACAACTTTCATGATTTTTCTATCAAATAATCAACAATGTACCTTCAATGAGTTGAGGCTAAATAATGACGTTATTAAAAGAACGGAGCATACCTGTTATCTTGGACTAAATATAGATTTTCGTTTAAAATGGCCTTAACACATAGATAACATTAAGTCTAAATTATCACCCATAATTGGAGTGTGTAAAAGAATTGGCAAATATTTATAAAACGATATAAGACACAAGATTTATAATGCTTACATTTTATCGCATATTCTGTATCTAGCTCCGATTTGGGGTGCAGCTTGTTCAACTCGTTTAACTGAATTACAACGATCCAAAATAAAGCACTAAAAAATTTATATTCATTAAAAAAAAATTACCCAACAAAATGTCTCTACAGCTCCACAATTCTTCCAGTAAAAAAGTTAATCGAATACGAATTCCAGAAAACCATTTATAAAATTGAAAAATAATCATTAAGATGAAACTATGTCTTAAGTTCCAATTACGAAACGACGCAGAGAAATACTAGGCAGCACATTATCGGCCACCGAAATATAAATTAAAAATCACGCGCAATAGTATTTTTTATGCTGGTTTTGAGTTGTACAATAACTTACCGACTTCAAGTTTGTATAAGGAATACTTAGATGAATATAATAATAGTCATGTTAGAAGTGTTTCCAGTTAATTTTAAATTTATAGTTTTAAATACATATGTAAAATTCTTATCTTTCATCTTCATTTATTCATTATTGAAACTCGATTGAAAAAAGTAAAATTATTCAATTAACACACAAATTATATAAAACTTTGAGCAAATCAAACACAAGAATTAATGAATAATATTAATTAAATGTATATTTTAGAAATTGTAAATTTTTAATATTTGTGGAAAAAAAATCGGAGCAGGGCGGGCTATATTTCGTTGATGATTACTGCGGAAGACTAATGCGGAATACAAAATGGACCTTACTTAAGGTAATCGATCATCGAAACCATCTAGCAAGATCAACCAATATTTTCAACGGAAAGTATGAAAAATGGCCATCATTCAAACATTTAAAAACCCACGTTCAGAAAGCGGTCGCCAAACTTATCAACCATCTTCCAAAATTATGAGCAAGCATGGAATATCTTGCAAACCAGATACGATTTTGTCTAAAGCTTATTTCAACACATTAGTATCCTTGCCTACCATAAATCGGACTATAACATCGAAAATCTTCATGATACGGTTACTTTCGAAGCATTTGTGGCACATATCATCATAAAGCGAGTAGATAGTGAGACAGATAGGAGAAAAATGAAACATCCAGCAGAATCCCACGACACAAAAGTCATCAATCAATCATTCGAGCATTATAGCCAGGGCCCAATATACAGAGGAAAGTACTCCGAAATACAGACTGGCGATACAAGAAATTCACCATCATCTTAACAAAACTCGAATTGTTCGAATTGTCCATTAAAATAAAAATTCGTTGAATACCAGCCACTGTGAAATGAATGCAGCAAGAATCGTTTGCCGAAGAATACCAGAGGTTTACCAAGTCACCACTTTATACAAATTGTTTCTACATGCCTAATATGCTATAGAGAATAGAGTGTCGAGATCTTGTGGCGATTTTCAAGTACTAAATCGAGTAACGATTCCAGACAGGTACTAAAATTCCACATATCCAAGACTTTACCTGCAACAACTCGATGGTTGCTCCATATGGCCTTGTCCTGGCCTACCACCAATTTTCCATTGAATCGATGGTAAATCCAAAACAGCAAGTTCAACACCTTTTAAACTTTTTAAAATTATGTAGGATGATTTATGCAATGCATGTCGTTCCAACACCATATGCGCACTCAGTACTCATTGCTATAGTTCTGACCCTACGACATTTATCTCGAACATATAAAAATAATCTTCTCTTAATTAGAAGAACACTGACATGTAGTGAATGTGAATTTTTGCTATACAAGAAATTCTATTTGTAGCCCATCTGGTGACTGGATGGTATCATACCATGACGGGAAAAATAATTTAACCTTTTTTAGGAAGAATTTATTTTTATCGAAGCTTCATTCTTGGTGCTGCTGCTGACCAAGCATTATAGAATAGCTACCTTAAAGATTACACAAAGCACAGTGGCATTCTAATAGAGGGTTTGTTCAAAATCTGGAGAAATCATCTCCTCTTCAGTTTATCCACTTTGATTTCATTGGTCACCACCGATATCCAGCTCATCCCAGGGATTACCTTAAATATTTGATATCATTGAAAGAATGAGTGTCACGTAACACCGTCTTACTAAAGAATTACAACTTCTACAATAATCCTGAGTAACCATATTATGAGTGATCAGCATTCTTGATACTAATTTTAAATATGTTTTGAGGGAGAAGTACTGTCTAAAAACTCCAGTAAGTCCCATGACGTCGACTATGATCTGATTCAGTCAATTGATTTTATTTACTTCTACTTAAACACAAGATACTCTTGGTTTAAATATCTCCTGTATCTCAATATAGCTGTTCCTTTAGTGTACAAGACTTCTATTGATTCTATTCATGGTGTTGTGATACCAATTATTTCATAGACTTATAGTGCTGCCAGTATGTCCCCTGCTTTATAATTGTGTCGAGGCGGTTGTTCTACTTGTTGTTGCTTTTGTTTGGAAAGAACGTCTATTTAATTATTACTCACAACATCAAAACTATATGTCGGTGAAGAAGTTCAACCAGGTTCCCAAAACTCATAAGTATTAATATCTGCAACAACATACTGACTTTCGTGGCAGTGAGTGACAGTGAATAGTGAGTGACATCAATTGTGTATAAAATAAGTCAATAGTTCTAAAATAAAAATGTACGTAGTACGAAGAGAAATGATATTGAACGAGGCTATTGATGCGACCTTAACGAGGAAAGAGTCTTTTTACAAGAAGCAACAAAATCAAACACTTCGTTCCATCGCTGACATTTTTTACATGTAAAATCCCAAATGTGATTCACAGTATTTTGCCAATACATTGACAAGTTTACATTATTTCACTTCTAATTCGAAGCCACGGCATAAATATCCACACAACTGATAGTTTTATAAGTCTTCGACTCCCGCGCGAACATACCAATTTTTTTGCACCCCACCACCAACGAATATATTACCAATGTTTCAGGAAAGACAATCAAATTATATTGTTAATTCACTTTTTCATATCACTTTTCATTGAAATATGCAACAGTGAAATTTTCTTCCGCTCGAATAACGAATATGAAAATGCTGTCGAATAAAATGAATGAATGAAAATGTCTATTGTAATAGAAAAGTATATATAAAGTTTAAATTGATGTTGTTTCTACTTAATCAAAAATAAAAATCGCGTTTAACAATATATGCAGACATTCTATGTATAAATAATAATAATAGACTAACAACAATATAGAAATATTGTCAGAAAAATTGAAATTTATGTGCTGCTATATCTCTATAAATATACATACATTTGATCGTATATGCAAATACAGGTAACCCCCGCTTTACACGGTACTTGCATTACACGGATTCGGTATAGCACACTTATGCAAATGCTCAAACCCTCGGTTAACACGATTCGTTTAACACGGTTTTTGCTTAAACCGTACGGAATTGCGAAAAACGGAAAAGTGGCTCGTGAATTCAAGACAGGCACACACTGCTGTTTTGGTATCGGGTGATTAATTCACAAAACCATTGCTAATTTGTAGATCATTGAGCCTAGATCCTTGAAAATAACTGACAAAACCAAAGTACCTGTATATTGGCGCGCTCACAGAAAAGCTTGAATGACAGGTAATCTGTTTAGGGATTGGTGTTTGATTGCTTCGCTCCAGAGGTGAAACGATATTTATAAAAAAAAACCTTACTAGGTGTTATTTCTTTTAGACAATGAATTTTTCATTTGCTTTTACAGGCCATTGGTGGCCCTTACCGTCTCAACAATCTGACTCCTTTGGTTTTGATCTCGAGCCAGCTTTTCATCTTTGGCACCGCAACGGTGGCTCTCCCATTAAAGATCGCTGTATCATTCGGTTCATGCACTCCTTTGATGCACGATATTAGGAGATTGCATAAATTCCTTATCTCGTGATTGAGAAGAACTTGGTATGGGCCTTCAACGTCACGTATTGGCTGTTCGAAATTCTAGCAGTGAATGAAGAACATAAAAAAATAGTTGACGTGTCACATGCTATAGGAGGATAACGATTTGAGTACTTAACATTTGACGATATTCGCAAGCTGGTACCTTAAGAAAATGATTTGACTGAACAAGATCTATTGGATATATTTGATGAAAAGACACTTGATGAATTGATGAAAAGACACTTGATGAATCAACTGATTCCAAAAGCGACTCAAGCGAACCGCTACCTCCAAATTTTATATTGACCAATAATCGATGTTAGAACAATAATCGACCTTGCTGAAAAATTAAAAATCTAATTTTTGAGAATCGACTCATCGGTCGGAGAGTATTTTAAAGATTTATTTTAAATTTATTAGATTTATTTTAAAGATATTTTAATTGAACGGGAACTGGAAAATTCTTTAGCAGAATACAAGGAAATTCAGAAGGAACTGGAAGTCTATTGGTACACTTAACCATGTATCAACAAATGGAAATGAGACAGTTACTTCATTTATTGTTTTTTCTCAAATGTTTACATTTAAGAAAAGGAGTAATTGGAATAAATGACTCGTATGACAATTTTTTCAAGTGCAAAGAACGTATATATGTCCTTGATGGGTGACCACCGGAATCTGATTCAATGTTTTGTTTATTTTCTTTTACTTTTTATTTGATATTATATTTGAAATCGGCCCACACTTCCTTCCAGCCATCTGAAGTGGGTCTATAACAAGTTCCCATAGTAAAGTTCTAGTTCGCTAAAAGCTAGTGCGGCTCGTTACAGTCGCCCGATATATATTTTGTGGCTTTTCTTTGCAACAATTGAGTACATGTAGGCGGCTTTCATTCTTTACCTTCAGCTCTGTACTTATGTCTGTTTGTATAGAGGGATTCTGTTTCCGCACTTCTACTGGGCTCTGAGTCTTCCTTAGTTTATTCTCACTTCCACTGACCCCGCTACTCATCATCATCACCAGCTAACCCCTAATGGTTGGTTAATTTGTAAATCGCCATCCGCACTCTTGACACTAGGTTTTATTTGATTTTTTTCAGTCGGATAAGATTTAAGTAGCGCACTTAAACTAGTGGCTTATTTTTCCAAAGCACCGTTAATTTTCGCCCTACTGGGAGCTTCAAATGAAACCGAAGTACGGTGTAGTGTCGATCTTCTTTTCTCATTTGATCTCTTGAACATAGCAACTTTACCCTCGCCTATTTCCGCTGTATTTATATTCGAAATTTGTCCAGATGTACTAGACTGCTCTTCTACCTGCGTCGCAATACCTAATTCTGTCTTAGGAGCTTAACTTTCACTTTGGTTGTTTAGTCTGTTTGGTTTCATTTTCTTCCCCGAAAGTCACGAAATTTGGAGTGATCATACCAGAGACTAAGCATCCCCTAGCCACACAGTTCCACATAACTTGAGGGACTGATGAAGTTAGTTATATTTACTCTAAGACTTATATTAACGTACACCAGTCGTACCCCAAAACCCGTTCTGTTACTCGTAGGGTAATAGGGTTCACCAACGACTAGATGCTTGGGAGTAGAGAGAAGAGACTAGAGCTACCTGCATTATATGGGAACATATGTATGTATATATATATATATATATATATATATATATATATATATATATATATATATATCACGGGTTTTCTTTTTTTTTTTTTGCACTTAAAATGATAGGAGTCATATGGCCCTCCACTTGTGAGGACATTGCTCGAACATTGCTCTCTTGAGACTTAAATTAATCAGCATATCAGCTCTTTCTTTACTTTCAATTTGTAGGTGTGAAGGTATCCATGTAAGAATAACCCCCTTCCCAAAATTTTGAAGGTATAGATTTTCTCTGTACATATTTCCCTGAGTATCACATCCCCGTTTTATTAACTCTAATCTACTTAGGGCGTCAGAGAATATAACTTCTCTCCTCCCTCCTCCCTCCATTCATGGCCAACTTGATTCCTTCAACTATTCCAATCAATTCATTCAACAGATACTGTCAATGCAGATTCCTACAACCAATCGATCCTAACTTACACTACCATCTGTATACAACATAAAATCCGTGTGCATATTTTACAGTCGCATCATACTAAGCGCGCGATCTACCGAAAACTCATTCATCATCTTGTTGTGTTTCCAAAATACAAGTTCACCACACGATTGTTTGGAAGAATTTTTGCATTCACCGTCAATATGTCAATCTTTTCCTCAATGATTTTTGGTGATCTGTTGCCCCCTTGCAATGTTGTTTTCATTTCATTTATCAGACAATTATTTTTTGTAGGCATTCGCACAATTTCCCACACAGTCATGAACTCACTTTTGAGGTTCAAAGGTGAGTTACACATTTCAGACTACAGAGTATGTATTGGGGTCGAATTAATCGTTCTCAATACAACTCTTGCTCATGCGTTCTCAAATTCATTAAATTTTCAAATCCATCCTTTAACCCTTCACCACACACACACACAATTTTGGAGGACACAAGCGCCTTTCGCATAATATCGGTCGACTCGGTCATCCACTAAGTTTTACTCATCAGTTTGATCATATTCAGTCAACTCTTGCAATTATCGGTTAATTTCTCCATGTGTACCTTAAAATTAAGTCTTCTGTCGATTCATATTCCCAAATACCTAGTAATGCCTAATTCGCTCGTCATATAATATCTTTACTAGCTGTCATTCGATACTACAACGTTTTGTTGCATTCACATTTAATTCAGTTCAGTCATTGTGTTACCTAAATTAACGCATTCCTGAGCTCGATTCGGGCCTTGCCGATGGTTTTACCTTGGCATAATAAGAGAAAGTCATCTGCAAATTGTAGAATAACTTTGTCTTCAGTGTTTAACCGATGAATTGAGCTCATATACAGATTGAAGAGCATTGGTGAAATTTTACTACATTGTGGTAGACCAACTTCAACCGCACCCTTCACCATCCAGGGAAACGTAACCTCAGAAGACCGTGATATAGTTTCCCTGGAACTTCATAACTATACGCTCTTTGAATGTCCAAAAAAACCACCACAATACACTTATTTTCTTTCGAACTTTCCACACAAACTTTCTACACATTCATTCGCAGAGTGGTTTTGTCGGAAGCCAAAAGTACTTCATGGCAATAAACTATTCTCATTTATCTATACTTTCATCCTGCCTTTTAACATTCCATTTAGAATTTTATTAAAACATTCATCATACATATCATACCCCTATCATACCCATTCATCATACCCCTATAGTTTATTGCCATATTCCAGTAACAATCTGTTGATGGTATTGGAAACACTCTGCTTTCCTTCCATTTTGTCGGTATTTGGACACTCATCTGCGCATTGTTTAACATTAGAAGCAAGGTTGTCCTTGCTTCTGAACTCAAACCATCAATCATTTTATAACTCACTCGATTTGTTCCTAGTGTCGTGGATTTTGATATTCTCCTAATCCTCAGAAACTCACGAAATTTAAATTCCACATACATATCATTTGTAAAAACTCATTCCCCATTTCCCAATCACGATAAACTTTTCCTCGCACTCTATTAAACTGCTTCAAAACAAACTTGTTGGTCGACCTATGTGTCGTTTGGCTAAAAAAAAAAAATAATAATTAAAGAAGGCGGAAATAATTCCAGAACTCAATGCCACTAGAGGCCCATGGTTCAACCCACATACACATACAGATTAAAAACACCCAATCGTGATTGATGAATCGTCACCACCCCGGGAATCGAACCCGCGACCCCCGAATGACAGAGCAAGTACGCTACTTCTCTGCCACGAGAGCGACAAAAAGCGTCGTTTGGCTAACATAGGTCTTCCGACTTTTCTTTTTCGCTTTACGTATAGTCTTTTCCAGCTTTATATTCGCTCGTCCATAATTTATTCTGCATTCGGTATAAATTCACTCAAGACGGTACGTTTACGATCATACCAATACTGGATCTTCTTATTCTTCCACCCTTTTAAATTAACCTCACTCGCACAAGCATGCGTTCTGCACACGTTATTTATTTTTTCTATTCCACTCTGAAATGAGAATCTCAGTCAAATTTCTGATCCATGCCTTGTTATTTAACAAGACTTTTTTCCCTATATTACTAGTTACTCCACCTATATTCGCTTCGATCATACGAGTATAATGACCTCCACCCAAATTCTTAGTTGTTTTGGTTTATTTTTGTAACTCGAAAGGTTTTAGTCTTTTGAGTCTTCTTGTTATACCCTCTTGATGATGCAGTTTTACAACTTCAGTGTTAGGGTGATGATGGAGCCTGGTGTTTTTGAGCGCACCTCTTTATATCCTCTGCGACTGTGTTTATTCTAAAATCTCTATAAAATCACTTTTACGAGACGTGTACCAAGGGACGTTTATTATCCCTCTGATAATTTTATTTTGAAATCATTAACATATGTCCAGACCAGCTAGAGCACTTGTTTATAAAGCATACGTTTATTATGAATGGATAAGGACACTCTGTGCAAAACACTCTGTGCAACAAATGTTAAAGGGGAAATAATGAAATTTTAAGGAGAAATGAGTATTTTTAAATGATAAATTGACGTTTCTACATAACCAAAGGGTAGGTTGTGATAAAATTTTTAAAATGTGGTAATCAAATGAAGACAACTAAATTAATGATGTTGGAAACCTATTTAACATGACATATGAGCAACAGTATAAAATGTTGACTGATAAAAGCGAGATATTATATATTATTGCCTTTCTTATCCGTTTCAATATACGACGTGAAGTTGTTCATTCATGATTAACTTGCATTAAGCTACCACAATTTCATTATATCATCCGGTTTAACGATAAATGTGATGAAGCACCACAAAATGATCTTCCTGGTTAGCAAGGAAAAGTCAGCTTCCGATGACGGAATTTATAAAAATTGGTAAAAGAAAAAAACAAAACCTCCAAAGTTGCTCCAGTAAAGAACACCTCTATTTTACAAGGACACATATTCAGGCTATCATCACACAGTTCAGCTAACACGATTTCACATTACACAGCATTTATGTGGAACCAAACTATGTACCGTGTTTATCGGAGGTTACCTGTATTCGTTTCTCTGTTTTCGTCACAGCCATACACACACATATACAGAAGATTGAGATACGTATCCAGGAACAGGAGACGAGAATAAAAATTAAAATGAATGAAAAACACGAAAAACATTTCCAGTTTGAAACAACAAAAAATCACATCGCTTCGCAACAGCTCCATATATAATGTACAGATGAATATATAGTTTGTTTTTATTCATCCATCTGTTCATAATAATAACAGAATTGTATGTATTATATATTACAGAAAAAAAAATACATTTTAAATGAAATGAATGACATTTCACTTGAACATCGAGTATATTGAGATTGATATTATTTTTAATGTGAATTCGTATTTGTTTGGAAAAGTATAACGATACATACTCGTATACAGATATATGGTCGGATATACTAGACAGAATGTTTTTCTGTGTAATTTGAAGATTCCGTACCATTGCAATATTACGAGAACGGGAAATAATTTGCAAAGTCTTCTTAATTTTGTACTTTCCTCTTTCGACAAAAAGATCAAAACTTGTTGTGGATGAGTTCACACCGTTTAATTGACTTGATGCGGTATTTGTTCGATGATAGAATCTGTCCGAAATTTCATATATAGCTACATAAATATTTACCAGTCGAAATTTGGGGTTTTTATCGAAGTTTATATAACAAAGACAAGTAATTGGCATTTTGATAGATTTATTTTTCAATTTGAGGGCAGAAATAGGTAGTATTTGTCATATAGAGCTGAAAGACTGCTTTTGATTTCCAAACAAATGATTTTTTTGTCGTATTATACCCCGAACTACCTTGTTTTGAAAAGCGCTGAATTCTGTATGCAGGTTTGATTATGAATAGCTTAACAATGATTCGATATAAGCAGGAGTTTCTTTCCAGGAGTTTGTTTCCAAGAGTTTCTTCGTTCCTAAAAAGTTTTCTGCATTTGAATTCCGACTCATATTGTCCTTCAAAAATTGATTAGCATTAAGCATAATTATTTGGTTGGAACAAACTCCTGAGACGAAACTGCGACCTCAAAATGGCAAGTACATTTTTTCGTCATAAAAACATTCATGGAGACACGGACACATCCACGTGAAATATCCCGAAGCCAAACCGACCATGTGTTGATTTCAAAAGAGAGGGATCGGGTCATGTTAGGAAAGACGGGAATATACAACGCGATTCTCGTGTGACGGTCTGATAAATGAAACTAAAATATCAAGATTTTGCACATTTTGCGATCTAATTACCAATCTGAATAGATATGAACATTGTCTGGGAAGTATTAAATACCTCGGTTGTCGATGCTGCCCAACACATTTGCGGTGTAGGGACAACTAAGCCCAAAGATAATTGGTTTGATGAGGTGTGAAGTCTTGTTGAAGAACGAACTATTTCACATTCAAGAAATGTTTACAAGATCTTCGCGACCAGCGATTCTTCACGTTTTTTCCCACTAGATGATTGCTACTTGTTGATGCCTACATATATCGGGTAACACTTACTTGAGTGTACGGTGAGAATTCAGTGAGTGAACGAAGAAACCAGCAGTAGTTTGCTCGATTTCGTTCCGAAAATCTGGCTGTCAAGGAGGCATATTGCTCTGGTAGGCTAGTCACTGAAAAAGACGGCGACATTTTTCAAACTGTCTGGAAATAGCAGAAATATTATATAGATAAAAAAAATCTAAATCAACACGTTTTTATATGACCTAAAAAGAGGAAAATAATTTCTCTCTCATCCCACAGACTCATTAAATTGAAGTCTAAAAACGTGGTGCGCGTCATCTTTTCCTCTCGATTACTCTCTAACTGTCCTCTCTATGTCTCTTCTTCTCATATTTATCGTTTATCGCTCACTTCAAGCACACTTCTTTGTTTCGTTAACTGATTAACTATTTTGATCACAAGAGATGTTGTTGTTGATGAAGGGTGATTCTGAAATTAATTCACTTTAGAGCCGAGGTAAATTCTATGTTTTTGATTAAACGAATTATGTGTTTCGATAAACTCATTGCCATCTTTCTCTTTCACTACACTTCTTCTACCCACTATGCTTTTATTCTGATGAGATTTTGTATGAATCAATGTAATTCTCAGGGCTTTACATTTTCATGACATCGTTGAATTGGTAATTTGGATGACGCGCACCACGTTTTTAGACTTCAATTTAATGAGTCTGTGGGATGAGAGAGAAATTATTTTCCTCTTTTTAGGTCATATAAAAACGTGTTGATTTAGATTTTTTTTATCTATATAATATTATTTTCTCCTTTTTAGTTTTTGTCTCTTTGTTGTTGTCAGTTAATCTTGCAACTTTTCGATTAAATTTCCTGAAACAAAAGAGTTTTTAAAGCCGAATAAGAACAGAAAGTTTGTTTTATCATTGTCGAAATTCAAATGCTGGGTCTTTTATTTACTTTACCAGGAAAAGCTTGGCAGATGCCGGCAGTAAAAAACTGGTAGAAATTTCTATGTGACAATGATATAGGGGAGAAATGCGAAAAGTAAGCTCGTAAATTACAAAACTGAAGGTCGTGTCTACCTGAATTTATCGTTTAAAAGCTTACTCTTGACATCGTGACAAAGCAGAGATTCAGGCTGTCATGTCCCGATGCAAGAGCAAGTCAATTGCGATGAGATCAAATACTTTCCGCACCAACCTGCAGGCCTGCAACGAGATAGAGAAGAAGAAGAGGGTCATGAGTATTAGATATTTAATTACTACGTGGCTGGAGTCCTTGCAATCGTTTCATTTCTTCGTGAGCTTTCTCGTTGCAGGGCTTCACTCCGGTGAGTTTGGCACAGTCTAGACTTTCGATGCGCAAGCCATCTAGTGATCTCACTCGGCTCAAAGCAACGTACGCTTGACCTTTCTCGAAGAGCGCAGGACCCAGGTAAACAACCGCGTGGTCGACGGTACATCCCTGCATCTTGTGCACCGTGCATGCCCAGCAGAGAATGATTGGAAGCATTCTCCTCTCAATCGTACCGTAGTTTCGTTTCGCAGGGAATTGAACTGCTCGAGGATCAATCAGGTGGATGCCGATCCTTCTAAAGTCAATGCGAAGTTTTGGGATGTCAGTCGGGTACATCTGAGTGCGGCGGAAGTGAGGCCAGATTATTTCCGCGATGTTTCCGATTGAACCGTTTACGAGTCCCTTTTCGACATTCACATTCGAGCGTAGCATCACGACACGGAAGACCACCAGTCTTGTTTATGTCTTGTAGCACGATGTTCTCGATTTGAACATTTTCCATGTTTCGAGTGGCGTCAACAACTGTGTCCTGTGCTTTGATCTTGTAGATGTGCACACCTCGATTGAGCCGGTATTCGGCAAGAACTCTGGCGTTGTGTTCTGCGACAAGTGCACGAGTGGGGTAGATTCGAATGGCCTTGTCGATCGCGAAATCTCCCACTTCATCGGTCTATTGCTTCGACAGAAGCGTGTTGAATAATTCCCTGTTCATTTTGCCTTCACGCAGTGCATTAAGCAAGTTCGCGAATGTGTCGTCTTCCTTTTGTCGCATGTTTTCAGTCAGTTCTACCAGTGTGAGCAGACGCCAGAGATGAGTGGCGGGTTGGAAGTGAGCTGCCTGCTTGTAGACTGGTGATCCCGGTTTAACTGGCGGGAGTTGCATCAAGTCTCCGAAGACGATGATGTTGAGACCGCCGAAAGGCTCGTCTTCATTGTTTTTCAGCTGCCTTAAGCGAGAGTCAATCATGCACAGCATCTCGTAAGGCACCATTGAAATTTCGTCAATGAAGATGTATTTGGTCTCTCGTCACTGTTGTCGCATAATCTTCAGATAGTTGCCAGTCAGGAATGGTATGTTAAACGACATATTACCATCCTTAACTATTTGCAGCTTTAGCGAGCTGTGAAGTGTCGATCCGCCCACGAGTTGTGCTGCGACGCCAGTTAGTGCACACACCTTCACGACCTTCTTGGCATAGCAGCGATTGAGTTGGTTCTCGAGGGTCTTAAACGTGAATGTTTTGCCAACTCCTGCGCCACCAGTGAGGAAGTACCTGTCGCGTTGGTCACTTCCAGTCATTTGTTCCAGTGCGCTGCGCGTGAGGACATTGTAGAACTCTCGCTGTTTCATGTTCATGGCTGCCTTTGCAGACTCGAACTGGTCGTCAGTCATGCCAGGAATGTCAATTTCCTCTTCGTACTCAAAGTCGACATTGGCATCTTCTGGCTGATCGAAGAGGTGGAACGCATGAGCCTGATTAAATGCGTGTTCCAGCTGTTTGTCGCGCTCACGGAAGGTCTCCATGTGCTTACTGCGCTGTTTCAGTTCATCTTCGCATGCCAAGAACGCATCCTTCGAGTGCTCAAACTCTCCCAGCAGCTCACTTTCCTTGTAGAAGGGCTTGTACTGGAGAAGGAGACTGCAGAAGAAGTTCTCCGGATCGTTTTGCATGATAAAGTGCGGGACACGAACGACCGCAGGAATTTTCCTGATCAGCGTCTTGCTTTTCTTTGGGTCTGTCAGAGTGATCAGCCTGTTTCTGACTCTGTTCGCATTTTGGCCCTCGTCGTCTGCATCTTCATCGATATTCTCGTCAATTTCGTTGCTCTTCTTCGCATAGTGCGGCTCGAACTTTATTGCGAACTCGAGAAGTGTCATGTTCTCAAAGTCAAAGTCCTTGTGCGTGCGTGGGCGGTACCCGTAGCGTTCAAACATGTTCATGCAGAATCCTGCTGCCTGATCGCCATCGAATTTGAGCACGTGATAGCGCTGATCGGTCTTTCGCGTGTTGAGAAAGACACATTTTCGCGAGCTGTCCCTGAGTTGCAGGTGACAGAGACGGAACGCACATTCGGACGCTGAGATTTGCCGTTCCTTCATAATTCGCATCATTGCCTTGAACAGCTTTCGTGAGGTATCGGTCGGCTCTCGTTTCGTGTACAGTTTGTGTCAGAGGGCGGCGAATTCGGCCAGTTCTCCACCTCAACATGTTCTCTCTGAAATTCCGTTACAAAATCGTAGTAGTCGAGTGTTTCGGAAATTTCTTCACCTGAAAATTGATTTGTCAGTAATGGCGACTCGTAGTAGCTCTAAAGTGCTAGAAACGGTCTTAGATTGCATTGTCATCGGGTTCTTAGCTACTCTCAAAGTTTCAGCCCGATAGCTTGTCAGGAAGTGGTCGAAAATTGAGTTGCAAGATTTGCACCGAACAGACAGACAAACTGCTACCAAAGCGAGCTAATAAAAACGTGTAAATAAAAATTAACAAAATGGCAGTTAGGAATCATAATCAGGTGGCACATGAATAAATGCAAAGAAATTTGATGAACCGAATCAATAAAATGCTGCTAAATCGCAACAAAATTGAACTATTTTTGAAGCGAATCATTAACAATATCAAACGTAAGCGCTCATGGTCAAAGGCTGGTGACCGTGAACAAACGACTTCAAAGCATGGTTTGACGACAAACGAGATTATATTGAGTGTTTGGTGGGATTGAAAGAAAATTGTGAAATATGAATTGCAGCACGTGGCGAAACCATCAATTCGGTCCTGTACTGTGCCTAACTCGACGGTTTGAAACGAAGCAATCCAGAAAGAACGACCAGAATTGGCCAACAAAAAGAGGGTTGTGTTCCATTATGACAATACGTGGCCACACACATACTTGATGACTCGGCACAAAATGATGGACATTGGTGGGAAGGTTTTGATGCATCCGCCGTATAATCCAGACCTTGTACAGCCTACCATTTGTTTCGGTTTCTGCAAAACTCTCTGGATGGTTAAAAATTGACAGACCCTAGTAGCGCTGACAAATACTAGGTTGCTTATTTTAATAGAGAACATTCTTGTTCAAAAATGTACCAAAAAACCGCGGAGACTTTATGATGAATCTTAGATCGATGTTGTTATATAACTATTTTTTTTTAGTTGGAGAGGTTTGGAGAATTGTTCATCGATTTAAACTGACTCATCAATGGCCTGCTTTTTTTTATCCTGGTTACGGTTGGAATGTGCTTTCAAAATGTTCACCAGATCTCATCGCATTGTACTCTCCTTCATCCACATTTCTAATAGGTCAGGTTTGAATCTTACGGGTTTTTTGTTGTTAGTTTAGCCTTCCAGAGAGAATTCGCTGTGCTTTTGTAATTTTCAGTTTCCTCACTTTCTTGTAATCAGTGCTTTCCAAAACTGTTAGGTTTTTTTAACTTCAGTCAATATTGGCGGCGATGCATATGGCTTCCTAATTTTTAATTGTTCTTGATTTCCTTTTATTATACTTGTATTTACTTTATAGGTGATGTAAGAGCATTGCATAGTTTTCTTTTATAGACTTCAACCTTAGCCACTCGGTTCCCTTACCCAATTCCTGTTCATGCGTAGATTAACACTTTGGTTCATTTTGTTTTTAAAGTAGTGTAAAGGAAGTAGTGTTTCGTGGATCCTGACACTCAGGAACAGACACTCTTTGCACCCGTACTTAAAATGTGCGTTAATTAAGTAAAACGTGATTCTCAAAGGGACTACTGCCGAGCACTCTACTTCAGATGTAATGTACGCGAACATGTGTAGGTCTACTATATCCGTAATCTTTGGACGAAATCAAACAAGGAATTCGATATGTCTAAAATGTGATCCTTGAGATCATCAAAAGTAGCCTTGATAATTTTAGACTTTTCATTTCCAATTATTTTATATTGCACTCGCTTTGACAAGCATGATTTAATTCCCCTTATACATTTTATTACTTTCCAACTGTTCCATACAACTAGTCAACTAGTTTTGGGATAAATGAGGTGGAACCCTCTGTTATTTTTCGAGAAACACATTGGATTCTAATAACTCTTGTAAAGACTTCGCAAAGTTATACAAATATTTATTTTGGTATAAAGACAAGACGGCACCCATGACCAAAAACCTCTTACCGGTGATATAAAATCATATTCCGAGATTGAGAATAACCAGTCGAAGTTTCAATAAATTCATTATTGATATTAAGCTGAAACCGAGCTCCGATACCGCGATAGCATTTGCGATAGTGATGACGAAATTCGACTATCGGTTTTATCAAAGCGACGTCGTAAGTTTACTCCACAGCCAAGTAGTATCTTTACAAAATGGGAGAATAAGGATCTCACTTCTACATAACCAGTATGGCCAGGCTTAAGCGGCTGTATGCTGAGTATTTTATCACCTTTTGGGACGTTTCATATTTTTTTAAGGACCAAGTGATTGGCATGATTGAATACTACTCAAATTTATACACTGCATCTCATAATCGAAATGCAGAAATCTAACCCGACGAAATTCGCTGTTTTATTGAGATTTGCTTGCCAGGTGGTTACGCTCCTTTACCGAGTCGTGAGGTGCAAAAATTATGAACTGCAACAACAATATAAGGATACATAGAGTGCTTTAAGCCTTATCAAGGGTCTACGATTATATTACCCCAATAATATAAAGATATCGGCTTAGGGCCACATTACAATGTGCTGACGTATTGGTTAAAACTATATGAAACCATTTATATTTTGATAATTTTTTCACGAAAAACTGCATCAAAAAGGTATAATAGGAACCGGTTGCACCATCGAATCATTTGAGATTCCAATGTTATAAAAAAACAGAAAAGTGGATTTTATGACTGCAACAACCTATAAAAATGAAGTTGTCGTTTACAAATGGAATGACAACAATGTTGTTACAATTTCATTGAATAGTTGCCCAATTCTACCAACCCACAATGTGACAAGATACTCACAGAAACAAAAAAAAATTATAAATTTTGAACAAGCAAAAATATTTTTAAATGTATAATGAAAATATGGATGAGTAAAGAGCGAGCCAACGAGAACATATATGTAAGTCTCTAGAGAGTAGGAATACGCGGGGGGAAAATGGTATTTCCCGCTAATAGCCCGCTGCATTGATATGGCAGAACACTTTCAGACCGTAACTAACCCTTGGAATCTTAGTCATTCTAAAAAACGACAACAAGAGGACGTAGACCAGCTGAAAGCCTTCACTCTTTGAGAAACACCGTTCAATGTCTAATTTGAGAAAGATCGTTCAATTTCTGCGGTATCTGCCGTATCAAATTTTTTGGTCGCAAAACTGTATCGTAGATATAATCGCACTCAGCAACGGGGCTAAAAAAATTAGGCGTACATGCCATACATGCCAAGTTTTAGCATGTTCTTCGGTAAAATATCACAAACAGTAGTGAGATAAATCTGAACGTATTATGTCTGCACTGGTAGTTTTTGGTGATGATTGTTTGCCGGATTTCATGATACAGATAAAACATTTTAAACTGATGTTTTGCCCATCTTCAATTTATCAATCATCATGGTATTATATCATCATGATATTAGATCAACATCCACAAATTTTGTAGAAAACATCAATGACATATAAAAAGTACTATCAGGTGGATGAAGTCTATACAGGCTTCTCTATAATGCTTTTGATTCTATTCGCCATCGTTAGGCCATTTTTGCGATTGTAAGGCGAGGTTTTGGCAGTTTTACCGAAAACCTATACGCATTAACCGTTCCTCGTGTTACCCGTCGTGGCGTAACAAATGGTAGTATTTTCTTCTTTAATTATGCTCCTTTCGTAACTCTGGAGTTTCGTATTATTCAGATGGCACGCCGCTGAACTCTATCCAGCAATGCCATATACTCCACCCCAAACCTGACAGCAATATTCTTTACAAGGTCTTATAAACGTTTTATATATCTGGAGAACCTGATGATTGAGGAGCCCGAGTTTACGTGAAGCTGATTTGGCCAATGCTATAATGTGTTCATTCAAGTTTCAATTTACATCTGAACACAAGCAGACGAATTGATTCAGAACCTACGAGAACGTGGTCTTTTACCACAAATTGGTATTCGTTGTGACTTCTTTTACGCGAGAACGTGCATATTTTTTTTCTCATTAAATTAGACCTTATTTTTTACTCTCCACCTCCATCTCGAATGAAATAGAAGAGTGCAATGTTGCATCATCAGCAAAACTGTGGATAGGGTTCATAGTGCTATCCAGCAAGTCATTAATGAATAACAAAAACAAATTTTGTGACAAAACTGATACCTGAGAGACTCCGGCATTTGGGCAGTGTGTCGTTGATGATCTCCCATTTAGCACAATTTTAATCTCTCGGTCTTTGAAGAAGCTCTTTATCCACTTGATAAAATTCGTGATCGAATTCAAGCCGTATGTCATAAGCTTATAAATGAGAATCTCATGCCAAACCTTGTCAAAAGCCTTGGATATATCCAAAGCGATTGCAAAGGCTTATACGTGCTTACATTTTTTTACAACATACATCAAGAGATCGGTTGTGGCGCGGCTTTCGTGGCAGCCATATTGTTTATTTGAAATTATTTTATGGATCTCAAGATAATTCACCAGCATTTCTCAAAAACTTTAGCCACAGCTGACACAATTGATATTGGCCAGTAGTTTGGGAGGTCAGTTTTATCACGACCACGTTTAAGAACCGGTTGCATCATCGTACTCTTCCGGTCGCTGGAGTCAATTCACTGGCAAACTCCTTCAATATTCGAAAAGAAAATCTTCAGCTCTGTGGCCTTATTTATGTCCATTGTCTTCAGGTTCCTGAATGTCCATTTTCTTTAGGTTTTGGAACCTCAATTCGGAATTGACGGAGGAGTAACTCCATCGGGGACAACTAAGGTCGAGTTCGAAGTGAAGACGCTTGCCAGTAATTTGGCCTGTAAATATGAACATCAAAGCACCGTATACACATTTAAATGATGAAACAGTTGTTTTAGAAATATTGGCAACCGATGGGACCATCTGGAAAAAGTTGCGATCGGAGATTTTCAACTCGGAAGCTTTGTTTTTAGCTCGTTTCGCTACCTTAGCACAGATTTTTTTTTCAAATTCTTCAAACGAAATTTCGTTGCGCTTATATTTCTTTTGAGTAGATTTATTTTTTCTCGGTGCTTTGGCGGCTTCTTTTGAAAAGAAGTAGAACGGTTTCGGTGAAATTGGCAACAGCATCGTCTATTTGATTGTTATAAAACCAATGGCTCTCCCACGGAAAATGTTGAAAAAATGTAACCCAACATTGGCAGCCTCGTTAAAACGCCATGTCTTCTGTCTAAATTCTACTGCTGTTTCGACGGATCTTTTTACGATGGTGTTACGACAGATATTTTTACAGATATTGATAGTCTGGTAGCATTTAAATTCTTTTTCAAATGTTTAACATTTTTTAGCAAATCGTAATAAATATATGTTATCTGACAATAAGAAATGTAAAGCTATCAAAGTTACCTCAAGTGTCCCTAATATGGATCACACATTGGACCATTGATATTTCTGGTTTTCATCGACTGAGTTAAGGTAACGGGGGTTGTAATACTTTCACACATTTTAATATTCGCAGATGATATGAAAGCTTTTGTTCCATTAAAAAGCTTTTGCCATTAATACAAACTGATTTATATTCAATTCCCCAGTTATAATAAGATCGATCAGCTCCGTTTTGCCGTCGTTTAATTTGAGTAATAATAAATTGGGTACAAGAACACAGCATCTTATTTCTCTTTAAATGTACAAAGTAAATGTTAAATACAAAAGATAATAAGATTATCGCATCCTGTCCAAAAAAAATAAAACAAAAAATAATTAATTGTTATCTTGGAATCAATTAAATAAATTTTGTACCAAAGAAGTAGAGGAAGAAAACAAAAAAGGATTTAATTTGCTTATTATATTATTAAATATAAAATAAGAAAATTAAAAATAATTTCTTATGTATACAGTATGTAGGCTTCACCGTGTCCCGGTGATGGTAATGGTGATGATGATGATGATGATAATAATTGGTATTAAGGGTGTGAGAAAACATTTAAATTTGGAAATTACTGTTGCTTATATATTTAAGACTTTTTTAGCAGAATAAAATAATTTTAATGTTTTGTACTTTCTTAAACACTAAACCATTGTTATTATTATTATTAAATGGGGTATTATTTTCTAAGCAGAACATTTTTGTTTTTGTGTCTTAAAGATTTTTATTATTTCG
This sequence comes from Tipula lateralis, assembly GCA_963932295.1. Classification (NCBI taxonomy): domain Eukaryota; kingdom Metazoa; phylum Arthropoda; class Insecta; order Diptera; family Tipulidae; genus Tipula; species Tipula lateralis. Next base: position 88,604,386 of record OZ010738.1, on the reverse strand, counting down.
ACATGATATAAAAAAAGGTGATTTAAATACTTGCTTAATTGTAAAAATATGTTTTCTTGATTTTGTTGTTTTTTGCCGGATTTGGTACACAAACATTAACAAGTACGGTTTACAAAAATATTATGTTGTAATTTATTAGGAAATCAATATTTTTGTTATTTAAATTTAATTGAGTTATTAAGAGTATAGTTACTGCTAGCTTAAAAAATAAGGGCGGTATCTTAAAATCAGTTCTTGGTTATATTCTTTTTTTTTTCTTCTTCTTCTAATCTCTAATCTGTTTTGGGGCTCAAGGCACTCCCAACTCTTTCGCGGTTCGCTTATTTATGTCCTTATCTTATGCTTTGGAGCCAAATCGAGGACGTCCGGCAATAAGTTCGATTTACCTGGCCATTGCATAGCTCCATGCCAGCCTATAGTACTGACATGGAAGATGGGTCGGCCCATGGATTCTGCACTCCAACAAGGGTTATAATTGTGTTAATTCACACCACCGATCGTAATCATGTGGTGAAAAATCCCTTTTACATTCTGCCCCTATCGGGATTCGAACCCGGTACCTCCGGCTCCAACTGCCGCAGCATTAACCACTGCGCCACCTGGGCGGTCAAAACAAATGTTGGCTTTCCAGAAATATGTTCTTATTGGTGAACTAAAAAGGATAGGTTCAAAATGATGAATCTTTGTCTATATCTTCGATAACAAATTTAATCTATTTACACCATGGCCATTTAAAAGGCAGTACATATTTGAAAGGTGTGGAAAGAAACAACATCATACAATGAGCGAATCAATATCATGAGGATACAACGAGTATATATTAACCAGTTGATGACCTTAATACTGTGATGCATAGAAATATCTCGAAATATACTTAACAGAAATTTACGCACTACTATAATGACAGTTACGAGTAGACTGGAAAAATAGAGAATTTCACTGGTTTGTATATAAACAGTGCTAAATCGCCGTATCGGAGTTTTATTTAAACGAGGAAAGTGTTAAAGTGTATAAGTAGTGAAGTGAAGACTAAACGGTGAATTAGTTAAGTGTTATAAATTGTGTGGAAACAATTAGTGACATAACCCTCACCAGTGGCTAGTCTTTCACAATTTATTGAGTGAATTGGATAAAGTGATAAATTTGACTAAACTCTACCGATCGAATATTCAAAAACTCAGTTTAAAGAACAGTCACTGATCATCAAAATTCAATTAATTCTACGTGAGCAGAACTTAACTTTATTAAGCTCACATTGTAACGACGCTCTCGATCGAACGTTCCATATGTTAGTAGGTTTAAAGTTCAAACATAAAAGAAACAACCATAGTTTTAGTGTATATGATACTTTTACGGGATTATTCCGTTCATATGATTGATAATTGATGGTCACTAATGAAGGGTATAAAAGGTAAACATTATGGTGCACGAGGCGAATTTTTTCTGGTTTTTGAGTGAAAAACAAAGCATAAGAAAAAAAGTTAATTTCCTAGCAAAGCAAAAAAAACTTTAAGACAAAATATTTAATAATAAAATTAAGTTAGCTTATACATAAAACTACTATTAGTTAAAAATTATTAGTTAAAAAAATGTGTAAATTTCTAGGAACCACCAATAGGAAACTATTGGTTCCCATTACAGATGGCGCCCAAACCAGATAGGCTTTGGGTTTTTATGGTTCATTTTCCTATTATGTCATGTACGCTACTTAAGATCTTTATTTTGACAATGTAAATGAGTTGGTTCGTCGTTACGTGGCCCATTAAGATACTCGGAATCGAACTAGTTTCGTTCCTGAACTTATTTGCCAAACAAAACGTTATGTAAGTGAATTAGATACCAACAAAATAACAAACTTAGCTATAAGGAATAATTTAGCAGCCCTACAATTTCTATCCTGACTGTCCTGTGCCTATACGCCCCAGATTTTGTTTTGAATGTGGGAATAAAAGTGTTATTAAACCCGACTGTCCATCCCAAGTCGAAGAAGGTAATTGTGGATTTGGTATGCAATACAGACCCGGAGTTCTACGAAATCTGTCGCTGTCCACAGTCAAACTAAATCAATATTTCTAAATTACAATTAATCACGTCACCAGCTAAGCTGCATCAAACAGCGCAAATAATTAAATATTGGAAATGTAAAAAATCAATAAGGACGAAAATAAATGCATCTAGAATATCTGATGGGTTAGACGGTCGACCCTATATGTCGAAGTACAACATTTTGGTCTAACCCACATAGGCTTATTAGATAGCGGAGCTAACATTTCTATTTTACGTACAGTTAAATTTCATTGTTTCCTATCATCAGTTAAAACTACCAATGAGCAGGTTAAGAAGAACGGTGTGGTCCAACTGTGTCTTGATGCACGTCAAGTCAATGAGGTTACGATGACGGATGCTTATCCTTTACCAATTATCGACGGTTTGCGTCTGGATAAACCAAATATATTTCAAGTTTGGATTTGAGGGGCGCTTTGTGGAAAATTCCACTCGATGAAAGGTCAACAGATAAGACAATCTTTGTTGTTCCCGGACGACCACTGTAACAATTCACAGCCATGCCGTTTGGTCTCTGTATATAAATATTTGTTTTTTTACATGATCTTATTATTACCAGCTCTACCTTCGAGGATCATATCAGTCTATTAACCCGAGTAGCAAATTTTTTGAAGCGAGCAAATTTGACTATTAACGTAACAAAAAGTAAATTATGCCTCAAAGAAATTAAATACCTTGGTCACATAGTAGGTGATGGAGTGTTAAAAGTAGATCCATCAAAAGTCGTAGCTATAAAAGAATATCCTCGACCTAAGGCTGTTCGCCAAGTTCGTCGTTTCTTGGGAGTTACAGTGTGGCATCGACGTCTCATTTCCCGATATGCCGAAATTGTTGAACCTCTTACCAACCTTCCTTAAAAAAATAAGAAATTTCTGGACTGATGATGTGGAAAAATCTTTTAATTGCCTTAAAAATGTCCTTAAAAATGTTTCTTTGTCACCAGTTCTTGCAATGCTGATTATACGCGGCCATTTTATAGTGGCGTTGGAAGTGTTTTATCCTAAAAGTCGTCCAGCGGCATTGAACATCCCGTTGTATACTTTTCGAAGAAACTCAATGCAGCGCAACACAGTTAAAGTGTTACAGAATTGGGATGTCTTGCTGCTGTGTTGAGTGTCAAGAAATTTAGGCAATAAGTAGAAAGGTGCCCTTTTATCATAATCACGGATCACCCAAGATTGAAGTCGTTAATAGCACAGACGGATCTTTCTGGACGTCTCGCTCGCTGGAGTTTTCAACAGCAAGGATTCAATTTTGCAATTGAATATAAGAAGGGCAAAGATAACTGTATGCCAGACGTTTTGTCGTGCGTTTATTGTGATGAATTGCACCTCGATAGTCAAAATTCTTCTTTGTTCGTTAATATGATTAAATAAAAACTATAAACGTTAATCCAACTGCTTGCTCTAAATTCTTAGTTCTAAATGATCGAATATATATTTTCGTTGTAACGATTCCGAGTATAATAATATAACTTCTGATTTACCTATTTGGAAGCTGTATACCAAAGGCTTTGACACACAGTTTAATTGAATCAGCGCACAGCCCTCCTTCAGGTTCTCATTTTGGAGTACGAAAAACTATTTGTTGGCCAATTTTATTATTGGCCGACTTTATACTCTGCGACAAGATGTTCCACTTTATATCTTTATGCGAATCATGCAAGAAATGTAAAGCTCCCAACTCAATTCTAAGGCCACCTATGGGAAACTATACCGAAATTCAAAGAACTTGGCAAAAGATCTACATTGATTTTATAGGACCGTATCCCTGGTCTAAAAACGGAAACTGCTACATATTTATAGTCATGGATCACTAGTCAAAATTTAATGCCACTAATGTATGCAAGGTTCTCGTACCTCGCAAGTAAATAATTTTCCAGAAAACCTTTTTTTTGCTTTTTCTTTATTGCGACTGAGACTGCTCTCATCTAGCAATTTTTCTTTCAGTTACAAATTTTTATGTTTCTAGTACAATTCACTTTAGTTGGGATGTAACCCACTGGTTAGTCCCATAATTAATTAAACCTATTTACTAATTTTAATTTGATTAGTTCACTAGGCAAGTGGCTTCGTTCTTTGGAGTCTTCTTTCAACGATAGGGTTATCTATCATATGTCGAATATAGAGGTTTCTATGTTCCTTGAGCCTTATTTCATGTTTCTTTGGCATGCATTTTTATTTCATCTTTGATGTATTCCAACCGAAGGTCTCTGTGAAGGTCTTCATTTCTTATGTACCACAGAGCATTGACGATGCTACGAAGAAACTTGTTTTGAAACGTCTGTATCATTTTGGCGTTTGTTTGCTTGATACATCCCCAGAGTTGTATACCGTAGGTCCATATCCGTTTCAGAATTTGTGGATATAGCAGCAGCTTATTATGAATTGAAAACTCAGAGCCTCTACCTATGAGCCGATAAATTTTTCTGAACTTTATGTTAAGTTCTTCTTTTTTCTTTTTGACATGCTCTCTCCACTTGAGCTTGGCATCGAGGGGTATGCCAAGATATTCAGCTATATTTGCATATGACACGTGTCGCGAGTTAATTTCTATAGGTAGATGGTAATTGCAAAAAATTGATTTTCAATTAACTCTGCTATACGAATTTGTTATCTTCATCATCCAATCATATTTGAAACTCAAGATGTTTAGTCAGTTATTCATCATGTTAAATAGGGGCAGGTTAAATTGATAGTGCAGAGTTCTGATGAATGGTTACAAAATAAATTGAAAATTATAAATTCTATGGCAACACTAAAATTTCTATCATGTTTTAGTGTCCACCAAAACAAATCTTACATCACGACATCTTATATATGGCAACCAAAAAAATAATGTATCGTGATATTATATGAACACTGTCAGCCCAAAAATATATTAGTTAGTAACAAGTGCCCATGATTCAAAATTATATATAGATCTCGCTTTTATTTTTTTTTATTAACCATCACCAATTGTTTGCCAAAGTATAGCTTTATTGCTAATATAGCCGTAACAGCCCACATACGGAGTTCATTTGTAAATGCACAGTGCTTGTCTAATTGATGTATGTGACGTTCAATAAAGAACCAAATAAATTAGTTAACTAAACGAACAGCGGTAGCATATGTCTGATGAGATGGACGAAGTCCGGTAGCATATGTCTGATGAGATGGATTTGTTCTTTTCGATCACACAGTCATTCAATGACGTTATCATAGATCGAAATTGGCCTACTCGGTTTTTTTTAGTGTTTTTCTGTCACTCAGGCTGTAATATCCCATTGTGACCTCCCACCATATTACTGTACGTCCCGGCTGTAGATTCGATTTAAGTAGAAACACATTGCATAGCTTCATGCCTGCCTATAGTACTGACATGGAAGATGGGACGGCACACGGATTCTAACCACCAACTGGATCTCAGGTGACTTCATTCTCACCACCGATCGTACCGCTGGTGAAAATCCCTTTTCGCATTCGGCCCCTATTGGGATTCGAACCCGGTACCTCCTGCTCCACGCCACAGTGTTCTATGCACTGCACCACTTGGGCGGTCTGGGCCCGGATTACAACAAAATATACATGTAAAGCTCGAATAACACTTCAAAAGTTTTCGAAATCACGCAGCGTTACATTGGTGACCCTTACGGCCCTGTTTAGGAAACATTACGTTAATAATTGTTGACACATACCGCCCAAAAATTTTATATTGCCTCCTGTCTAATTCTATAACTTGGCAACTTCGCACTGTATGTCTTCTTCAATGGCCTTCTCAAGGCACAGATATTTTCAGGGAGTTCATCGAATGCTGCAATACAGCCAAACAAGTTGGGCGAATACATCCACAAATGCCACACTCAAATCAGTCAGGTTCGTTTCATGTCTCAAAAAGTCTTGATCACAGACTTATGCTAAAAAAAATGAAGGGTAAATTTTTGGTTGCATTCAGTAAACTACCAAATATATTAGTTCGTACCATTAACGCCCGCCCACAATCAAATAAAAACCGAAAATGTTAAGTTCTTGTAATTAACTATAGCACTGTTGTTGTGACACGATTAAACAGAACATATACGAATCGCACAGTACGAACATCAAGTCCGATATTTTTTCAATTGTCTCTGTTTTATCGACGTTAACAAGGGGCTTTACATAACCCCAAAGGAAATAATCCAATGGAGTTAAATCACACTCTCTTGGCGGTCAATTAATGGGACCATTACGCTCAATTATTCATTCATCAAAAGCTTATTTGAATAAATCGATTGTAGCGTGCGCTGTGTGGCATATGGCTCAGTCCTGTTGAAACCAAATTTCAACAAGATAAATGTCAGCTTATTCGAGTTACGTATACCACTCACCATTGACAGTAAACATTCTGACCATCATCGTTTTTGAAGACTCACCATAAAGCTCACCAAACAGTAATTTTCTGTGGATGTAATGGTGTTGCGAGAAAACTTTGTGGATTATCCTTACTCAAAATGCGACTATGCTTATTTACGTACCCATTCAACCAAAAATGGGCTTAATCGAAAAACATACTTTTGAATGGAAATTCAACATCATTATCAAGTTATGCTTCATATCATTCGCTGAATGGGCGGAGCATACGATGGTCGTTTGGTTTTAATTCATGCACAAATTGAATTTTGAAAGCTTATAAACCAAGGTCCTTTCGTAAAACTGTCTATAATGTGGGTGTACAGTTGGAGCTTTTTCTTACGGAATGCACATTTATCATTAAGAGTAGTATAAACGTGGTCCAAACACGATCTATTGTTATTTGAATTAGCTGCTCTGAAGGATGAATATTATGTACGCCATAAAATGAATGAAGTGCACGATAAGTTGGACGAACAGAACCATTATTTTTGATAAAACATTTTAAAGCAAACTAAACAAAATGCTTTTATCAGCTGTGAAATGGGTTTTCAATAAAGCAGTGTTGCCAACTCAAAGTCGTGAACCTCTTAAAAACACCCTTTATACAGTCGTACATATCTATCAAGATAAAGTTTTTATGATAGTTTATAAAAAATCGTGTTTTTGGGATAACATTTTGGGCTACCTTCACAAAGGTAAAGAGAAGAAGGAATGTTATTATAATCATACAGCTGGTCAGTTAATTATTCGATACTACAAATATTTTTTTCTAAAAGTTTAAATTATGTAACCGTAAAATTTCTCGGAAACAAATAAATCTGGAAAGTACTAAGTTTCTAAAAAATTAAACCGAAAATATTTGCTTAGCCCCAACTCGAACGAAATAACGCTAACACTGATAAAGTTCCACAGATGATTCTAAATATTTATCAAAATTTCGTAACAAATAAAAATATTGGCAAAACATATTAATTATAACCTTAACATTATGATTATTATCACTTTTAATCCTAATTATCATACCATCATGAGTAAAAAGCAGATTCCATAATTTTTTTTTGTCGGAAAACATCATCGTAACGACTTAAAAGCTCATTAACACTTTGCGGTATAAAAACAGTTTTTTTCCTTTTGTCATACACTAATGCTCGCCCATACTTTAATGCTTCGTAGACCGAACCTACACATAGTTTTGCTTTATCTGAACATGATACTGTAAATGAGGATATAACTTTAGAGCTTTTTTGCTTGTTTTTTTTATTAATCATTATTTTAAATAAATTTCAAAAATTAAACATAAATAATTAAAATAAATGAAGGTAATTAAATATAATTAACAGAAAAACAATTTTTGTTTTTGTTTTAATAATTATGATTTATGTAGTATGATGAATTTGTATTATAATAATAAAACATTGAAATTAGCTTTTGACCGATAAGGTTTTGGTAATTAATTTTTTTTTCTGTGCCCCTTTTATTCCAAACGATTTTATTCTACACCGATGGCTCGTCTACAGGGATTTTGATTATTATCCATTTATGGTAAAATACTTTCATAATTAATAACAATAAAAATATTTTAATTATAATATCGGGATTTATTACGATTCGTGTATTTATGATTGTTTCGTCACCAATCCGCTCGAAAATGTCAACAAAACAATCGGATACCTCAAAACAATAACAAACCTCCTCTAAACACCTGGACACGAAATTAAGGATCGGTACGTGGAACGAGCAGTCACTTAGAAATCCTGACGCGTGGGACTGCCTTATCACATGTATGAAAGAATATCGGCTGGAAATCGTAGCTCTCCAAGTAATTCGATAGCCTAAAAGTTAAGACTATGTGTCCAACGCCATACATTACAACACAGTGGCGACGAATACGGGAATCATGAAGTTCAGTTTTTATAGAGCCACATGTAAAAAGAACTCTGTTGGACTCTCATGCCGCCCAATGCTGTAAGCCAACCCCAAAGATAAAGACTCATTTTACACTAATTTGGATAATCTGATGGGCTGTAGACGTACAACTTGTAGGAGCATAGGACTCTTCTAGACTTTTACATCTAACTCTGTTTGGGGCTACTGATTTTACTTCAGCCTTATGATTTTTCAATGTGTTTGGTTTCCGCAACTATCGTTTGCTTCCACGTTACAGGTGGTCTTCCTACTTTTCTCTTTCCTCGTGGGTTTCATTCCAGTGCCGTTCGAGTTGTATCGGCTTGGATTTCTTTAATGTGATCGACCTCCATTTAGGCCTTCGTATATCAGTCTCAATGTTCTCTTGGTATGTCTGCATATGTAGCTCGGTATTGAATATATTGATAGGCAGGAAGCACCTTAGTATTCGTCTGAGGCATTTGATCTGCCGAGTTTGTCTCCATGTTTCGCAGCCATATAGAAGCACTGATTTCACGCATGAGTTGAACATCCGTATTTTGGTGTTTCGAGAGAAAACAGAAGTGTTCCAGACTTTGCATAGCATGATGAAGTTTGCTCTGGCTTTATTTATTCGCTTGGTGATATCTTCTTCTGTCTTGCCGGTTATTGATAGAGAACAACTGAGTTATACGAATTCTTTATCCAGGACATTAAGTTTGTCCGTTAACCTCCATTGAATGTCTTTGGGTGGCTCACCGTCCATTTTCTTCATGACACTATCTAATACAACTAGGAACATTAGTGGTCAGAGTACACAATCTTGCCGTATTCCATAATTGTTGTAGTACGTTTCACTTTGCTTAGTGTTGTACCCGGGGTAACGTACTTTCCCGTGTCGCGGTTGTAGCTTGGGTAGACAACCAAAAAAAACAATAATTACCGTTGGGCGCCAGTCTACCAGCACGTGTGTCCGGCTTTGCTCTGTGTTTGAGCGAGTGGACTCGGGCGGGGTACTTGCTGATACCGCAAAAATTCCACCACACAACTCGTAGGAAATCAATCCGATGTGGGAAAAAGGGAATGGAATGGTCGGATAATAGAGGGAAAAAAAGAAAAAATCGGGAAGTGGAATACACAAGGAAAACTCACCTGTATCGCTGTCGTTTATCCGCTGCAGCCCATTAACCATAATCATGTACGTGTCTTCCACGACAAACTGGCTTATGCAAATGTACACTTTTTCGACATATAATTGACATCAATCGTTTCTTCTTATTTGTTTTTTTTTATTATTTTATAATTGCATAATCACACCAACCAAAAAATGTTGCTCGTTGTTTATACTGAAATCTAGTGTCACCTTGAACTCTCACATCACCTTATTTTATTTTTAAACACTTTTGACTACGTAAGCCAGAAATGAATAAAGCGATTCTCGTTCGCTTTATTCATTACTTCTGGTAGGCGAACCGAGAAGTTTTCAACTCAGCGGCTCGAGATTTCGTGACATTTCGAAACTCTCGAACGCTTTTGTGTCGCACATCACATCCGCCATCTAGCCTTCACTAGTTGAACGAATCCGACTTAATCGTGATAATTGATTCGTCTCTCTGCTATGGGCACCTCTCGAGGTCTCTCACAGCATATATCACATGAAACAAATAAATAACAAATGACAATCGACAACATTTGTTAGGTTCTATTTTTATTTTTAGCTGTTATTTAGGTGAGCTTCGTATTTGGGTGAGGTACGATTTTGAAGGCGGATAACAACATCGGGTGTCACTAATCGATTCTGCATTCTGTATTTGGGTGGTATGTTGGTATATTTTCCTGTGACCTTCCGTACGCATTGATGTAGTCCGCGTATGTTTCCGGCTTATTTTTCTGCATCCTTGTTCTTACCAATTTCTTAACTTCTTTTGCCGTGCTTTCGTATTTGCTTCTTATTTCTGGCATGTTCTGTTGGTTCAGTTGCAATTTAAGATTTCGCCGTTCATCAATTTTCAACCATGTGGTGTCTGTTATCCATGGTTTGTGGTGGCGATCCTGGTATCTTACGTCTTGAAGCGATGAAAGGAATTTCTTGTTAATCATCACATGGTCTATTTGGTTTCTTGTTCTGCCATCCGGTGAGATCCATGTGTATTTGTGGATATCTTTGTGCGGAAAATTTGATGGCACCTATGAAAAGCTGGTTTGTGGTACAGAAGTCGTTGAGTTTTTCTTCATTATTATTTCTCACAGAGCTCAGCGCGTTTTTTCCCATGATGGTTGCCAAGTCAGAATTATCCGTTCCAATTTTTGCGTAAAATTTCCTTGAATTATTTTCACATCATTTCGGTGTGTTTTTGCCATGAAGTTGTTCGCAGAAATTTCTTTCGTAATCCAGTCTGCCTCTTCTGTTAGAGCATAGCATTGAAAGATTGTAATGTTTCTTATTTTCATTCCATTAGTGTTTTTTTCGCTTTTGGTGTTGTTATTATGCCTACATCTTGCTTATGTGTATCATCTCGGCCAGATTATATTTGGAAATTTCCGTTGCTCGTATTCATTTCACCACTGTTCTTCCATCTTACTTCGCATAGACCTAGAATTTCGATTTTGTAACGTCGCACATTTCTTGCTCCAATTGCGCTTAACCTTGATAATTCAGTCAGAGTTCTTATATTCTAGGTTCCGATTTTTGTCCGTGCATGATAGATAGCCAAGGGTCGATGGTTTGCTGTTTGAGTTATTATTTCTTCTTCTAGTTTCCGTTTCTGTAATCATTTTGATTTCAGATTAATGGATGATTTAGTCCATTGAATCCTAGTCAGTCCCCAGGGCTGCTGGGTAAGGCATACTGACATGCAGGGAGGAGGATTCGTTCTAAGTTGTATTAATCATAGAGAATGTTGCTTGAATTTTTCCATGAAGATTGTTTTGTCCGCTTTATCTGTCTCTCTTTCTCTCTTCCACTCATCCCCCTTGATGTGGCAGCAACTAATATTTGGTTTTACGTCAGTCAGCAGACCAAACGCAGAAGTTACACACGACAAAACTGATTTTTGGTAATGTGCGAACTTATTTCCAGCATCTGGTTACTGTAAGAATATCGCCGTTATATAATATAACCTGTAGGCGCTGGGTTGTTGGATGACTTTGTGAATTGTTATTCGAAGTGGTGCTTGATAAATAATATTGTTGTATCTCACTAGGCCAGTTTTGATCTGATGATGAAGTCATTGAATGACTATATGATCGATAAGATCAAATCCATCCCATCAGGCATATCGATAAGATCAAATCCATCCCATCAGGACTTGATGATCGTGCTGTGCGATTCGTATTTGCACGTTTCGTCGTGACGCGACAGTTCTAGCGAATTACAAGAACTTAACTCGAAATATCGATTTTCTTTGACTGGCATTAAATGAATTATTTTTTTTGGTACTGAACGCCACGAACCTATCAACTGCATCGCAATTATTACGTTTTTTTTAATACGTTAGGAATTGATAGTCGCTTTCGAATATGTTGATCAACAAGCTGTTTTGCAAGGATCTCCAGAAAAAGTTTACGGGTATAACTTTCCTTTTGTACGAGTTAGTTTATGTATGTTAACTCCTCCCTTACTGGGATTTTAGTCTAAAATTATATTCGGCTTGTCGGAAGTTTCATCGATGCAATCGTTATAATGGAGAGTCGATATTAATAGCACATTTTTATTTGGTTTTGGTTTGTAACTCACTAAAGTAATCAAAATAAACCGTTGGTAAATCGGGTTCGACTGGTAAATCGGGTTTATTTCTTCGAATGGTTCCTATGATTGTTGCTTTTTGACGAATCATATCTTCGGCAAGAGCACAACTGGTAAAAAAGTAGTTCATTGTTGTAGTAAGTCCATTATTGACGTAAGGACGAGCTAATCTGTTCACTAGGTTGATACATAGTACTTTGCGCTCTTCTCTCCAGGTTGACAACCAATCTAAATTTCTCCATTCAATGGAAAGCAGTTTTTTTGCATAGGCGACCCAAAATATTTTGATTCCATACTTTCCTGGTTTGGAAGGGGTCATCTGGTTGCGATATGTCCACTCCAATTATGTCATTCGCTTGTAATGATGGAAGCCATATTTGATGTTACAAGGAGTTCCGTTGGTTGATTGAACACTTCGGATGGCTCTGTTTCATTATCACGTGACCGCAATTGATCGATGTGACGGCGTATAACGGGTTCGGAATCCATTTAGGACCTGCAGAGTAGTTTCGGGCCCAAACGTCGGAATTTTCAGATAGTACTCTAGTCTTGCGTTTAATACTTATTTTTTTGTCCCGATTCCGGAATCGTATAGACGATCAAAATACATCCCTATTCGAAGGTTGAAAAGTAGTTCGGTTGGACTTTTTCAGTACTGGTTGATGGCGTCGCATGGTGATGATGCAGGAATATTGCGAATCGTTTAAGAATATCACCACTGGAATCTTTATTCAAGTTATCTCTTGTAGACCTTACCACTCGCTCTGCTTGTCCATTTCACGAGGGATGAAAATGTGTGGCGAATTCAGTTTTTCTAACATAAATTATCGAAATCAGCTGAAGTAAACGCAGTGCCATTATCGCTCACGATGACTTCCGGAATACCATGTGTTGCGAAAATAGAACGAGGTGATTGAATAGCACACTCTGATGATGTAGATGATACTAGCTGCACTTCAAGCCATTTCGAGTACGAGTCAACCACAGTTAAAAATAATTTCGACTGGAATGGTTCGGCGAAATCTATGTGTAACATCGACCATGGTTTTTTTTGTTTCCTTCCAGAAATGTGTTGGTGCTTGGTGATTCTCGCATCTTCACCAATCTTAAGCCACCACACATAGCTCCTTGCCTTCGAATTCATATGTACTACCCCTGGATGGGCTGTATGCAGTGAGGTGAGGATGATCAAATGGGAGCATGATGAAATGATCGTGCGCCGACCCCACAAGAGGCAATCTTTGATGCAATTTAGTTTATTTTTCGTGTCTAAAAAGGTTTGAAAGGGTTGTCCACCTTCTCAGGTCATCCTCTCATGCACCTTTAAAATACACGTGATAGAATAAAGTCTTTCTGTGTCGACTTTGCTATATCCTCTGCCAGAACAATCGGATGTTCGAGAGATTTTATCAACATTACCTCCTCTTCTTCGTCAATTGGTTGTGTTAGATTATTAGGCAAGCGGCTAAGAGCATCTGCGTTGCCATTCTCCTTGCCTGGACGATAAATGAGGCGATAATGGTAGGCATTCAGAAATACGTTCCAGCGCATCATTCTTGGAGACAAAACATGCGGTGTAGGCTTATCTGGATTGAATAATCCTAGGAGCGGTTTGTGATCGGACACAATCGTAAACTCACGACCTAGATAAAATCGTGAAACTTTTTTACGCCGGCAATAATTGGTAAGGCCTCTTTATCAATTTGAGCAAATCGACGTTCGGTGGCTGTAAGCGTCCTAGATAAGAAAGCAATCGGAGGTTCCTAATAACCCACCTTATGTGACAATACTACTCCGATCACATTCTAAGAGCAATGGCAGTTTCTCATCATATGGTATGAGAACATTATTGGTTGTAAGAGCAGCTTTAAGGTCGTCAAAACTCCGACTAACTTGCCGACTAGTGGACCACGACCCCTTGATATTGTTTTGAAGAAGTTGATGCAGTGGCTCTGCAATTGTAGCTTTCCCGTTATCGAATACATGGTAGAAATTCAACAGTCCCAAAAAAGGTAAAAGTTGGGTTTTATTTGTTGGTGGAGATAGAACGAAGACCATTGGAGTCGATTCGGAATCCCAGGAAATCGACAGCATCGCTTTCAATCGCACATTTATCTTTTCGAAGACGAATTCCCGCTTAATCAAAACGTACAAAGATTTGGCTTAATCTTTGGTGTAGTTCATCAGCAGAAGAAGCGATGATAATAACGTCATTAAAATGCGGAATAACCCCTGGAATTTCCCTAAGCAAATTTTCAATAAAGCTCTGAAAAATACCTGGTACCGTTAAAATTCCGAACTGGAGGCGTTTCACCATAAAAGCCCCTTTGTGAGTTGCGATGGTTTGGACCATGGCAGTGTCATCGTCAACGGTGAGTTTCTGGTAGGCTTGGGCCAAATCCATCTTTACAAATATCGATCCTCTTGGCATCGTTTATAGCAAATGAGTTGCTGACGGAATTGGAAAAGCAAGCACGGAAACCGCTTTGTTAACGATTGACTTATAGTCCCCGCAAATCCGTACTGATCCGTCAGATTTAATTACTGGGACAATCGGTGCCGCCCAATCACTGAAGTCCACAGACTTTAAAATTCCCTGGCCTAACATTTCTTGTAGTTCCGCTTCGATTGGTCCACGAAGACAGAGTGATATTCGTCGAGACGGTATACGAATTGGTACGATGATTGGAGCCAATTTTCGAGAATTTTATATACAGTGGGGTAGTATATTACATTCATACTAATCTTCAGTTACAGTGGTATAGAACATTACAGGTGTACTGCCAGATATAACATCGCCTTCTTGTTGCTACTAGTTGTTCATCGGATGTTAAGTTTCCTGGTCTAAATGCTAAAAAAATAGCCAAACATCTCTGAAAGCAGCTAATTTGTCGATTTGCAATCGTTCTGTTCTAGTTCGATGATTATCGTAACGCATAAAGCGAAGAATTTGCTCCACTTTTTGCAACGACATCGATGCTCTGAAATCGATGCTCATCGATGCCGGCTCGATTTTTCGATTATTTCATCGATGCGAATTAAGATTTTTTTGTACCTCGATTAGTTGGCATTAATCTTGCTGACACACGTTCCGACAGGATGGAGCCACATGGCACTCAAAGAATCTTTTGATGAATAATTGAGCGTAATGGCAGGTAATGGTCAAAATAATTGGCCACCAAGATTGTGTGACTTAACCCCATTGGATTATTTGCTTTGGGGTTATGTAAAGTCCCTTGTCTACGTCGTTTAGAAAATTGGCCACCTGGAACTCATTATTCATCAATGTCACAATTTATACTAAACTAAAACTTGATGATGATATAATTTCCACCTACTTAGTTGTGGATACAGCAACAAACTTAAAGCACCACGAGGATGTAACTATTTACATACAATGTAGGATACTACAACGAAAAATATCCTTTTGTTTCATCCTCCATGAAAACGGATATTTAATTTATATCAATGGCATACAGTGAAACTGCCGTAAGCGAAATTTATCAGAATCATGTGAGACGAGACAGAATACATATAGTTTTAGTTATTATTATAATTAATAAGGAAGTGTAATTTAAAAAGCTCTCAAAGCACAATTATATATACATTACATGAAGTTTATTTTAGTTTTTGCATCTCGTGATGGCATCCTATTTCCTGATGTCATATTTATGATATGATTTCAGAATAAAATATTATATTTTTAAAGAGCTTTATTGTTCAAAGCACAAATTCTACTTACGTTTAAAATACAAGTTAACGTCATTTCAATCATAATTAACTTTTATACATTAACTTATCATCAGAAAAATAATTAAACTTTTAAGTATATGCGTAAGAAGCTAGTTGTAGCTTAGTGATTAAAGAGGGTCACGCCGCGGTCTCGAGTTCGATTCTTGCCGTTGACTTAAACTTAACATGCACCCGGGTGACATAAAAAGGCAATTGTGTGTAAAATCATAAGTTGGGCTTGACCACCTATAGTGTGCAACAGTACGTAAATGAATGGTTCCCTAAGGTCTCAGTTGAGCCGTTAGAGCCATTTTGTGGGCTTCAAAGACCATTCACGTTCTTTCAAGCCATTTTCGCCGTAGGAAACAGTTGCAGGTGGCAAAGTGTGGACAATATATGGTGGAAGTGGAAGCAATTCTACTTAAGACAACTATTTAATCGCCAAATGCGGTCGTCTTTCTTTCAAAACGTTTTTGAAACGGTCTAAAAAGTTACAGTAATATTCGCCTTTGACTGTTTTCACTTTTGGAAGCTTATTGATGTGTGTTTGGTGCAGATTTGCAAGTAGAAATCCATACTGTTTCATGTTTCTTCCACAGTTATGAAACGACTCCAAACATCCGTTTTATTTTGCTTGGACATCGTCAAGCCTGCCTCTGAGGTTGACCCACGTGTTCGCGTTTTTGATCGATTGTATGGTGTTCACAAATACGACGCATAGTCACGCCACAATAGTGAAATAAAACAAAATAATCGAAAAAAATATTTCGATTCAAAACTCTGTAATTCGCTAGAACTGTTTTAACAAAGCCTCACAACATATAAAAAAACAAAATGCAACATACATCAAGTCCGGTCGCGTATGCCTGATGAGATGGATTTGATCTTTTCGATCACACAACGAATCAATGATGTCATCAGATCGAAACTGGCCTAGCGAACAAAAATATTACAGATCACATTCAAGATGCCATATATTTCATAAGACAAACGTCTTCAACGGCTGGTCGATTCAGAGCCCTAGCTATCAATCAATGCCACTCTGTGGAGTTCTGGTTTAACTCGTCACCCATCATCAATGATTACAGCACCCAGCATCATTAACATATTCTACAATTGTAAGTAAACGTGCCCCCAACGCGTAGATAGCTTTTTCATAATCAAATGTTCGTGTAATAAATTGCGCATACGTTCATGAGATGCTTACTATCTCGCGCACTTTAACTCCGCGGTCTTGCAATACCGTGTCATGAATTTTGTCAATCGATCTGATGATTTTTGGTTTAGTGCCTTTATTTTGGTGTCCTGAATTTTCGGTATTAGTTGTGACTGTACGACCTCAAGAAAAATCAACAAACCTTTAATATTTATTAAGCTTTGTTTCGGTTTGCGTAATGGAGTTTCCACGCAAAAAATTATGTTTAATTCTACTTTTTTCCATGTTTGTAAAAAAGCAATGGGTTGTCCTTTTTCAATGGCTGTTAAAACTGTACTATCGGACAGTTCTGTCTGAAATTGTTAATTTGTTCTTGTGAAAGATGCTATTCACGAATGACATTTTCGAATTACGATTCTGGCACTCTCTGTTGCAATTTTACCAGACTTATCACTCCACCCTCGTATCAGAAGCTAGAAACGATTTGGGCTTTCATATTTTCTGCACTGAACGGAACCACTATTATTCCTTCCAAAATACTGAGATCGGTTTAAGTGTACTATATACATCCAATCTAATAAAAAACCACTACCATTTTCTAACTGCCATCTGGTGGTAAATTTTATTAACTGCCGAGTTAATGTAAGATATACGTGTGTACATATCCTGATACGTGGTTTACATAGATTCTGAAATGAATTGTGACTAGGGTTGGTAAATCGATCAGGATGCGTTGTTGGGTTGCGGCAGCGTTTCACTGGCAATAGCGTATCCAGTATAAAGTGTTGAATTGGACCTTGCCGGATGTGTGCGAGAAAGCTTCTGACATTTAAAAGTAGACTTTTAATACTACGGTAATGACAGTAAGTATCAGTTTTCATGCTAATATATTTGGACCGAATGATGCAGTGATCCCTGAGATGAGTTCGTTAAGAGTAATCTAGCATACCGATCGTTGAGATTGATTTCTTAACTTTGGCTAAACAATTGGTTTTGTAAGCGATGAGTGGGTAAACTGGGTATCAGTGGGCTTCTAATGGCTACACATTTTGGATAGTAATTGTTTTTAACATTTTTGCTTTAAACTCTAAATTTAAAATTTCATTATGAAAAACTTTGAGTAAATTATGCCTAGAGTTACGAGTTAATGTGAAAATTGTCTATTTATCTATTTCTGTCATTCAAATCGAAGAAGTAGCTATATATTAGTCTGTTTTACTTAGAACAATCTGCGCATTGCATATAGCTCAATGTCAGCCTTCGGTTCTGATGTCGGCCCCCAAACTACCTACCGCTCCAACTGCTGCAGCGTTAACCACTGGGCCATTTAGTCTGTACACTTTTTATTTTATTTCTACAGGTTACAATTGTTTACGTTTATTTACGTGTAATTGCGCAACACTGAGTCCTTTTTTTTAAATTTTTTTATATTTTTTCTCTAATCTGTTTTGGGGCTCAAGGCACTCCCTACTTGTTCGCGGTTCGCTTATTATCGTCCTTAATTTTACGTCATTACAGTAAATTCGAGGACGTTCGGCTATAGGTCCGATTTTCCTAACCAGCCAGCCTATAGTGCTGGAAGATGGGTCGGCCCATGAGTTCTGCACTCCAACAGGGGGTCATACACGTGTTCATTCACACCACATATCGTAATCTCATGGTGAAAAGATCCTTTTGCATCCTGTCCCTATCGGTTCGAACCCGGGACCTCCCGCTCCAACTGACGCAGCTTCTACCACTACGCCACCAACACTGAGTTCAACTTACCAAATAAAAAATGAAGCTGCGGGAACTTTTTCTTGTAAAAAAACTTTGTAAACTTTTACTGGTGGCGATTGTTGTTGAAATGTCCAATAGTTTATACCGAATGTATATTTGCCTAAGGTAACATAGCAAAGTTTAAAAACATGGTGGATTTGATGGGTTACCTTTACGGCCACTTCAATACAACGAGTGGTCAGCATCACTGATGCAAGCCCTTTCTTTCGCAGAGCAATTCGGTGATATAAATTCACTTTTGAAAAAACAATTTAGAAAAAACTAAATTGCCAAGCTCGCAACCAACGTGAAAGAATTGAAACACATTTGCTCTTGCTATAGGCGAACTGATTTTTGTACAAGTGATAAATCTTACATTTTTTGGATCGTATAGGGTTTTAACCGTAGTTAATTTTTTAATATCTGCTCTGTCGTGGATAATGTTGTATTCTGACCTTGACATTTCTAATCATTTCTGGAGAAGTTTTTGAATGTTCACCTCCATGTCGTTTTTTTGTGCAATCAGTTTCATTGTAACGTGTAATGGTCTAATAACATACATAATGGTCTAATAACTCGTTTAATCGAGTTCATAGTTCAATGACGTAGCTCATTAGCAATAAAATTTTCTCGCTGACATGCGCTTTTTGTTTGCTATAACAGTGTGAAGTTCGTAACACTTCGAGTTCTGACCCTTGTCTAAGAATAACTGACATACCCGATAATATACACTCACAACAATTGGTAGATAATATTCTTAACGTACTGGAGTGAATGATAGGAAGTCTACTCATCAATAAAGTTGGATTAAACTTGTCGGTTTCGATCACCAGCCAGGGTCTGACCAACGTCGTATCTCCTCTGCCAAGCACCAGAATTAATGTCAAAAAGGTTTCGATTGCTTGTACCCAACCTTAACACAATGACTGCGATTTTGGCAGTCTACACAAATGTACGTATTTATTTGGTATATCTTAATATTCAAGCACATGCCATAGATTCTCTCGTTTAATCGAGTTAAAGGTTTGCTTGAAATCTAGGAAACCCTGGTGTACATCGAGAAAAGTTTCATAGCAAAAAATCATCCGTTGGGAAAAACTTGATCGGTGACTGCCGAAATTGAATGATATTTGTGGCGTTCACAAATACGACGAACAGTCACGCCACAATAGTGAAGTATTAACAAAACAATTGAAAATAAAAAGATTTCGATTCAAATTCTGTAATTCGCTAGAACTGTTGCAACATAGCTTCACAATATATATAGAAACGCAATGCAACATACATGAAGTCCGGTTGCATATGCCTGATGAGATGGATTTCATCTTTTCGATCACACAACGAATCAATGACGTCATCAGATCGAAACCGGCCTAGCAAACGAATATTACAGATCACATACAAGATGCCATATATTTCATAAGACAAACGTCTTCATCGGCTGGTTGTTTCAGTGCCCTAGCTGTAAATCAAAGCCACTCTGTGAAGTTCAAAGTTTAACTCCCACCATTCATCATTAGCTGTCACGATTACAGCACCCAGCACCAGCTATCATTATCCAACATTGGTGACCCCGACGTGGCAGTCACCGATAATATCTATTAGGCCTTTGCTAATAGATATTAAAGGAGTGCTATACGGTCATAATTCTCACATTTTCCACACTTTCCTCGCCTACGAATTTTGTTAAAGACCGATATGTTTAAAGAGAGAAAAATCTACCTTCCACATTGTTTCACCTTTTTCGGTCGTAGTTTGGTGTCGGAAGTACGGAGCTATATTGTTACATATAAGTCCGTCTGATTACTTCCAGCTCTAGCAATAAATTCATCAATTACAAATCTAACTGATCAACTGCTTGGAAGTCTATAACAGGTTCGTTTATCTGTGGCCCAATGAGAAATGCAAAGCCAAGTTTTCTTGGAACACATGGTTTCCACTTTTAAGCCATCCAGTTATTTGGAGAACCACTAGTTCTAGCCAATACTCTTTCATACATATAAAAAGACCTTCAAACGCTAGGGTTAAGGTTTTCTAACAGCTTGTTTATTTCTCGTGCGAATCCATAATCACATATCTCGGTATACTTCAGCAGTATTTGTTGTTATGTTGGCAGTATCCGATTTAACATCAGGTCAGGGATCCAACCAGATAAAGTCGCTTCTTACGAAAAGCTCCCTGTTATGTCTAGAAATATGGACATGGGCCATATGTCCATATTTCTATCAAGTTCATTATAATAAAAACATTTATTAATCACGATTTGGGGATTCCCTGTTTAAAATTCTCATAAATATATTGGAAAAGTTCATCTATCCATTTGATATCCAAGCAGATTATGTATATATTCGGAATTAGAATCTTAGACACCGACCAACTGGCGCATTCCGTTCAGATCCCGATTAAACTAGTATGCAAAGTGGATGATAGACCCTGAGTGCTGAATTCATGACCCTTATTCCTGAATTTTTTGAAAAATACCAGCGATGTACATGATTATAATATGAGGCGATAATTTTGCCGATGTCGACAGTTTATTCCATCTCATATATTACAACGTATTTTGTTCATGATCTACAGAAGAATTTTGGCAAGCTTATGAGACAAGCTATTAGTTCAATTATTTATGTATTAAATTAATATGTTGCATGCATTTTTGTTCAGATTTTTCCATTGCAAATGTTGTAAATTTGATACATAAACGTATACAGCATAACAACCGTAACGTGGAGGAATGTGGAATAAGGAAACATCTAGGAAACAAAGTCTAATTGAAAAATAATCTCTAGTTACAATATTCTTTATATTTCAATTATTTTTTTCTTAATAATACACGGAAGCTCAGGTACATGGATATGTTATACTCGTACATATCTTCCTTGGTGCCGCATTTATTGGTGTACGATATATACACCAGCATATAAACATTGCTTATGTTTCTACGTTATGTTAACTATTTTCATTAAAATTACTTATAATTTAAACGAACATTATGATTGAAGTTTATAATCGTGTATATAATAAAAGAATGCGGATTTGAGATTAAAAAATATACAAGGTATGATGTTGTTTCCATATAAGATCGGTACATCCGATAAAGGGTTTGCCAATAAGAAGTTTCAGAAAGCCAATGAATGTTTATTTCATTGTAAAAAGGAAGGTATGCCATTAACATTTGAAAATGGCCGCCATTACGCTTGCAGCACCAAATCCTTTTCATTTGGTACCACTTCGCACATTTGCGGTTCACGATACCTTTTATACGAACTCCATCTTGAAGATCTTGAATCGATTGTGGAAAATTAAATTATTAATCACTCGATTGACTGTCTTGATTAGGCTATGGTATGCGCTTGAATATTTAGGAATATCAAACAAATGCATACATTTGAAAAATAACATTAACGCAGACACAATACTGTGTCAAAGTTGAGAACAGGTAATCGAGAACTTTTGCAATTACTTTTGGTGTTCGGCAAGGAGATGTGCTGTCCTCAAAACCTCAAGACAATATCTTATTCTGACAATCCAAATAAACTTTTGTAAATGCAGATGATATCTGTGTGATTGGATTAAATGACAAAGGAGTGAAAGAGACACTTGATCCAATGGAATAGTGTTCAGCTACCGTTGGTCTTGAAATCAACGAGTCAAAAATCAAATATCTGAACTCTGGCCAAAGAGAATAAATATTAAGAGCAACATCTTATATGAACCGCAAATAAACTAAATATTTCAAAATATTTCTGAGTTATTTGGTGATGGCAAACGAAATAGGATAAATATATATATTTTATTTCGTTTTCTCTTTCGAACATCAGCAAAAAAAAAATATTTGAATATTATTAGTTTAACGCAATTTAATTTGATTTATTTGACGTTTACCTTCAATGTGTTTTTTCCAATTGAGTCTTCTTTCTAAATGAAGTCCAAAATATTCAACTTTTTCGTGTTGTGGGAGAGTGATGTTATTTGGTCTGACAGGCGGACATTAATTTTATGTAGTAGTCCTTTATGCCATACCTTATCGAAAGCTTGGGCTATAACTAGGAACGCTGCAGAGCAATATTTTTTTTGTTCAAGGGAGTTCCTGATTTCAGATACGACTCTGTGAACTTGTTCCACGGTTCCGTGATCTTCTCTAAATCCAAATTGATGATCCGGTATAATGTTTTGTTTGTTCAAAACTGGCTTAAGTTTTTGCAAAAGCATCGTTTCGAAAAGCTTTGAGAGAGTTGGTAATACGCAAATTGGGTAAACTCGGTATGAGTTAACTTTTTTTCATCTTTGCCAGGTTTGGAATCATTATAATAACTGAAGTTTTCCAGATTTCTGGATAATGGCCTGTTTTCATTATAGCGTTGAATATATAAGTTATTAGTAGATTTGACATCATTTTGCCACTTATCAGATCATGTCCGGGTGCCTTTTTTACATCGATGTTGTCCTTGATCGTTTGTTTGACATTGGGCCACTTGTATTTTATTGGCTTGCTGCCAGACGTATTCGCAAAATTGATTAAATTTTCTTGATTTCCAACTTGCTCGTTAGGTGTTAACACTTCGTTAAGGTGTTTTGCAAATTAATTTGCTTTCTCTACATCACTTCTTGCCCAGCTTCCATCAGAGAGTCGTATTGGAGGGAGTGTTGGTCGTTTCAGCTTACGTGTAACTTTCCATAACGAGAAATCCGTTGCTTCAGTAGCTATAAGTCACTTGAGATAATGTTGAAGCTCTTCGTCATGTTTATTTAACAAAGGGATTTTCACCGTTTTAGTCGCTGTATTTAATCTTGATTTAAGAGTAGGTGACCTGTGGAGTTGCCATTGCCTGCGTATTTAGCAGTTGTTGAATATTCAGAGATAGTTTACGTTTCTTAAAATTAGCAGACTTGATCAGCGTAGCGTTAATCGGGGTAGCGATCTTACCGGCTTGTTGTAGAATACTAGTTAGTTGTTGAACCACTACGTCACTGCTACAAAAGTCAAGTAAATCGGGGATTTTTTGTCTGTCAGTTGGCCAGTAGGTTGGGTGGCCAGAAGATATGTGATTCATCTTTTCATTCTGTATACAGTCCCATAGTGGTTTTCCTTTCGTAGAAATTAATCTCGAACCCCTTTGGATATGCTTTGCGTTGTAATCACCTCCTGCTCTATCATTGAGAGCGAAAGGGAATACGGTTCCAATTCCGTAACCTGTTGAGTTTACGCTTTTAAGATTGGATATTGACATGTTAAGATGAATCTTCTAGAATTTTAAAGTAATTCGCAAACTGTCCGCTCTTAATTGAGTGTCTCGGTGGGCAGTCAACCGCAGATATGGTGCATTTCCCTGACCGCTCTTCTAGACAAATGCTGGTTGCTTGAATATGTTCTTCCCTATATTTTTGGAGTTCATAGTGGTTTATTCTGTTTTTAATAAGAATAGCAGTTCCACCATGTGATTTTCCGCTAAGATGCTTAGTATCGTAGATACTGTATCCTGAGATCTTGAGGTAACTCGTATTTGTAAAGTGAGTTTCGGAAATCAGTATAATATCGATATCGTTTTCAATACGAAAGTTTTGTACTTCAAGTTTATGTTGCGCTAGCCCATTGGCGTTCCATACAACTATCTTAATTGCATTCACTTTTGGTTTTTAATGAGAAGTGCATGAGAGTATTCATGTTTTGAAGCATGAGACTCATATTAGTCTCCATCATCTGCATAAATTTGTTCATTGACTCATTGAGAGAACTGATCATGTTATAAATACCATGGTCATCGCTTGTTTTTGCGTTAACAGAGTTGCCTTTCACAACTTCTGCATAAGATATTTTAGGACTTGTGTTTGGAGATAATTCACTGTCGCTGGTTTGTTTTTTGAATATGTGATTTAACTTTTTTTGTTCGACTCTTTGTCGTGGAGTCATTTTCTTGCTCAACTCCTTGTATACTACACAACCTCTATAGTTTGCAGTATGATTTTCTCCACAGTTACTACATTTTCTAACCTCGGTTTTTTTTATCCAGCTCACATTTGTTAGTTTCATGTAGGATGCTGCATATAACACACACACACAGCTGGAAGTTTACAATAATTTCTTAAATGGCCATATTCTTGGCAGTTAGTACATTGTAAAACAGATTTACGCTTGTGTGGTTCTTCCACTACAATTTTTCGATACAATAAGTATCTAACATCATAGATCGGATGATGGCCCTTAAATTTTATTGGCTCTTGTTCCAACTCAACTTTAAACAAAGGTGGTTTTCTCTCGCGATTTATTATATTGATCACGCTTTTCACTTTAAAGTTCATAGTTTTTAGTCCTTTGCTAATTTCGTCTGGATGTATCAATCTATACGTGTATAAGAATTTTTGGTTTTTTCTAAGATGGATATAATTTTTGAATAGCCGCCAATATGTTATGCTTAAATTCTAGTTTCACTAATAATGCCACGTTTGATTTGGGCAATAAAGAATTCACCGTTGGTTTCCACGTTGAGTGCAGTTACCAATTGTTTCTATGGTGCCTCTCTTAAGTAAATCGACGGAGGTCTCTCTTTAGGCTTTCCTTTTTTATCTTTACATAGAGCTTCGAACCGATTGCGCGATTCAATGCCATCCGGATTTAGCTTAACACTTTTAACCTAAGACTTTAAAATAGTATCTTCTGCAGATTTATGATTACGTTTTCTTTTTGAAGTCTCTGTTATGTAACGTTCAATACCCTTTTTTTTGCACTTCGATTTTCCGTCCAAACAACACGGCGGTTAGACGTTTAAAACCCGAATTTTTATATTTAAAATAAAAGGCGAAGAAAATTATTAAAACAAAAAAACGTTTTTATTATTCAGGACAAAAAATACGTCGGTCCCCTTAGATGGATCGGTTTACTATGTCCTTCCCTATTCGTTGTTGTTCTTTATATACCTTTTGTGGTTTTTTTACAGGGTATTTCCGTTTCAGTCGTTCATCCTAACACCAGAGATGTCCTCATCGCTGTCATGGTTATTTCCTTCTGCCTCCAGGTCTTCTAACGTACACCAAGGTTTTAATCGATCGGAACTGCATACCCCATCAAATTTTCGCTGAGTTTGTTCGGCTCCTTGAACGTCAACAATGTGATATCTATGATGACCAAGCGCTTTATCGATCATATATGGTCCTCGATATTTTGGGATTAGTTTTCTTGATGTGCCACTTGGAGCGCCGCCTTCTCACTTTACAAAAACCATATCGCCTTCGTTGTATTTATGAGGAGCACAATGTTCTTTATCAAAACGTCGTTTCTGTCGTATGCCACCTGCTTTAGTTCTCTCATAAGCGAGCTTGTTAATTGTTTGCACTTCTTCTTCGGTGTATTTATTATTTTCCATAGACAGCAACAGTTTATTTTTTAATATACTTCGTGGTTCATATGTTAAGATCAATCTTTGAGGTGACAGTATTGTTGTGTCATTGGTCATTGTGTTTAACGCCCACTGTACATTTCGGATATTTGTGTCCCATTTCCGATCGTTTTCTCCAACCATTGCCCGTAACATTCCCAAAATAGTTCTGTTATACCTTTTACATTGGCCGTTAGCTCTTGGAGTTGCGGTAGCGTTTAAAATATGCTTGATGTTGTTTTCAGAACAATATGTTTCAAATGATCGACATGTAAATGTAGCGCCACGATCACTAATTAACCTCGTTGGAACTCCGAAAGAGTAGTCCAATCATCCATGATCGATATAACTGGAGCTGTGTTCGTTGATTTTGCCGCCCTGATGACTACGTATTTTGAGAACGCCTCTACAATTACTATCAAATGAGTATTACCCTTTGACGTTTAAGGACCCAAATGGTCCACGTGGATGGTTGAAATGGAATTGGCGTCTTATCAATAGGATACATTTCACCCTATTACATCTGTCGCTCATCAGAATTAATTGGTTTTCGACTCATAATTTCGATTATTTGTTGTATCTCGTCGTCTAGGCGTTGCATACCAATAAGCCAATCATCTTGCTGTGATACTAGAAACACGCATCAATCGTTTCTGGTTCAAGTTCTGCTCCGTCATTAATTGTGTTTCGACTAAGTGCGTCGACATGTTGCATCTTTTGACCACTTTTATGAACAGTATTAAAACTAAATTCAGCCAACCGCAACCACCACCTTCCTGTTCTTGGAATTAAATCCATTTTCGTAGCGCATGTTGTCAACGCAGCACAATCCGTGACCAAAGTGAATGGTCCGGTTAAATCCGATTAAATAAATTCGAAATCTGTGAAGCGCTTCAACAACCGCTAAAGCCTCCAATTCATATGAATGATATTTGCACTCGTTATCCGTTGTTCGGCGACTATAGTATGCCACTGGTTTCGTTACCCCTTCTTCTTCTCGTTGGAATAGAATACCGGCAAGATCTTTGGAACTTGCATCTCATGTTCCAATTTCGGATCATACAACGTCAAAATATCGCGACTTCCCAACTGACTTTTTAATAACTAGGACGACGTGGTTTGCTCGTTGGTCCAGTTAAAGGATTCACTATTTTTAGTTACCCGCGTTATCGGTTCAGCAATAATTGAAAAATCCTTAACAAATTTTCTGAAGTAACTTGCTAAGCCGATAAACTGTCGTATCTCATGCTTATCTGTCGGAGTTGGAAAGTCCTGCTAGTATGCCATGAGAATCGATTTCATGGCCAAGGAATTCAACATTCGTCTTGAAAAACTGACACTTCTTTAATTTTAAAGTTAATCCTCGTTGCTTTAATACTTTTAATAAACGTTCTAACTTTTCCATACCTTCCTGGATGGTTGTGCTTGGTATGATAATATCATCCAAATAGACAATTACATCATCGTTTACCTCCCGAGCGATGGTGTTCATCATTTTTTGGCAAACAGCCGGAGCATTTGTTAGCCCAAAAGGCATCCTCAAAACCTCGAGGTGCCCATCCGGCGTTACGAAAGCTGTAAGTGGTATTGATTCAGGTGACATGGTAATCTGATAATAACCGGATGCTAAATCGAGTACCGTAAAACAATTACAACCACTGAGTCGTGATAGCTGATCTTCCATAACCGGTAAGGGATACTGGTCCCGTATCGTTTTATTATTCAAGTGTTGATAATCAATACACATTCGTTCATCACCGTCCTTCTTTTTAACTAGGACGACTGGACTACCATAAGGTGATTCAGATTCACGTATTATTTTATTTTCCAACAATTCTCTTATTATTGTCTTTACTTTTTCGCGTTGATGATAAGATAGTCTATAAGGCCGATAAACCACTGGTTCATTAGTTTTTAATTTAATTTCGATTTCGACATCCGTTTTCCCAAGTTCCTTTAAATTTCGAGCAAAACAACAACCGAACGTTGTTATCAACTTAAATAAACATTCGCTTTCACTCGGAGTCATACACTCATTCATATTTATTTCAGTCAATAGGACTTCGTGTACCCCTCCGTTTTGTCCATTTGAAGATCCGACACTTAAAACATCACATCTCTCTCCCCTATCCAGAGTTTGATTAATTAACAGAGTATCACTTGTGTTGAGTTTTTGGAAATTTAATGTATTTCGTTCTCTCTGTTCATTCTTACGGTTGGTTTATCAATATAGTTTTGACCAATTAGAGATTGGGTATTTAAATATTGGTCAAGAACAATAAGCAACTCAATCTCATTGGCAACTTCGTCAATTTCAACCCTCACTCGTATCTTTTCGTTGGCAACCACACCGCCGCCTGCAAATCCTTTGACAAACACGTTACATTTATATCGTTCCATGTCAAGCCCCACATTACTTTCTCGTATCATTGAGCATTGACTTCCACAATCAATTAATCCTAAAACTTCCACGTTACCATTCAACCTTACAGTTTTGATATAGGAACATGCACCGTGAGTGCCTGTTGCAATGTAGCATTCTGTTTGTCCCCTCGGATGCACTCGTGAACATTTCCTACATCGCTCTCGTCTCTGCGGCTCAGGATAATTTATAGACAAATGCCCTGGTTTAGAACAATTATAACATTCATATGTCCTTGTTGGACGAATTTCGTTAGTTGCTTCCTTGTTTACTGGTTTTCCCGACATACATATGTTATTTTGTGTATGAGGCTGACCCGTCATGTGTTCAGCATTAATAGTCCGTGCATTTTGCGCGTTTCCTTGCGACATGCTCGAATACCACTCGATATGTTGACGCAATTCATCCACATTAGCCACTATTTGAGTACGTAACGATGTACTTAGCTGATAATCATTCAACCCTAAAATTATATACTTTATCAAATTTTCATCTGTAACTTTACGTTTTCCAATAGCACACATTTCGTAATAATATTCAACCAATGTTTGGTCTCGTTTCCGCAGATTTGATCGTAACTTGTCGTGTAACTCTGCTTCGCCCATATGTCATTTAAAATGTGTCATCAGTTCGTTTGCAAATATTCTCCATTTTGTAAATACGCATTGTACTGAATTAAACCATATATTTGGCCGATCCTTTTAGTTTATTCCCGGTTGTTAACATAATAATCCGTTCATTTATTTCATAAATATTCATCAACGATTCAACTTTTTCAACAAACTCTTCCGACGTTAATGATGCTACCCTTGCAGGATCAAATTCTGGAAGTATGTCGATCACATCACGGGGTGTGAGGTTAAATCGATTTTGAGAATTACGACAATTTGTATCTCCCTCCGGAAATGTAGTACGTCACGCTCAATAAGCAATTTCTCTCGCTCTAAAAATGTAATTCGCTGTTCAAGTTCCGTTAAATTTCGCTCACGAATAACAGTTTCCGAATGCAATTGTACATCATTTAGCTTATTTGGATCACAAATATTTTGTTGAGTCACTTCGCTCGAAGTACTACTACTATTTCCAATCTTCGATTTCGTAGAATTGCCATCATCTCGCTGTAACTGGTAACCATCACTCACAACTTCACAAGTAGTTGCGTTCTTACACTTTCATATATTTCTAACCGTTCCGCTAACGTTTTACGCTTCCCGTTGTCGCATAACCCACATTTTTCACATTCAATCCGTAATTTTGCAACGGAAAGATTTGAGAAATCCATAACAACTTATTGGATTACTGTACAAAGATCTCACATTTATTTTTTTTCAATTTGAATGCACTTTTTCGTCCTGTTATAAGTACTTTATCCCACTTCTGAACTAAAACCCGAATTTTTGATCTCGTGGTCGTGCATGAAATCAAAGGATAGCGAGTGCGCTGGCTCGATCACGTTCTGCTTGTTGATCCAAACCGAATTATAAAGTGATTTTTGAAATGTGAGCCGCCTTTCGTTAGGCGAAAAGATAGCTTTCGGCGTCGATGGCACTACGGCGTAGAGAGCGATTTGGCATTTTCTTATTGATTTTGTATACACGATACGGACCAACAATAACCTGTAAAAACAGATAAACAATGGGTACATGTAAATGTTCGGATAATTTCAAGAAATTGTAAAGTTCCTTGGCCACCAAGAACCTGAAATTTAGCTTCACTTGATTATGTTTTGGGCAGTTATTTGAATGGTAAGGTGAAGTTTAAGTCATCGACCCGCTAAATCTGTCTGAAATCGTTCAGATTAGTCGACCAACTATATACAAGACCAGTGCCCAACAGCTGTGTCTGATATATTGAATTGAGTTTTTAACTAACCATGACTAACGTTTATTAAATATAAATGAACCTCACAACCTTTAAATACACATTTAAAATAGGTATATGCACATAAATTTATTTGTAGAAAATATATTATGGTCCAGCCGGAAGAGAAAAAAAAATAATTTCAAAAGCCAACAAAAAATTCCCATAAAAGACAAAACACTATGTGCAAAAAATATGAAGACAAAATGATTATATAAAAATTTATTACATAAACCAAGTGGAAATTCTTTCTATTTTCCCTATCTCCAATGCCCTCGGTGTACGTGTTCATAACATATAAATCATATAAATAAATAATCAAGTAAATTTATTTTGTTTTTGTTTTATTTATGAAATATGTATTATGCTACGAAGTCTAAACAAAATTTTGCTCTCTACCAAGCTGCTTTCATACTCGTATATGTAGATCTCTGAAAAGTTACATTGTCTCATCTCATCGTTGGTTCAGCATAAATACGAGTTGCTAGAAAGTTGTGTGTATACAAATATACGATATACAAGAATATCAATGGCAAGTTTTATTCTTCTTAAAACTAAATAATTTTGTGATTTGAATACATAAATTTTTGTTCACAACATACATACGTTACACATATGGATACAAGTGTATACAAATTTTCTTTTATTTGTTACATTTAAGATTTAAAGTCGAAAATAGTTTACGAAATTATATTTTTCAGGTTTATTCCATGTGGAAAAACATCATGTGTGTATGAATCTGGATGTGTACCATATACTATGTATGCCAAGTAAACATTACACATAAGTGCATGTATCATTTTGTGAATATGTGTTTTTGAGTACGAAGATATATCACGTGACTTTCAATTTTGATTAGATGAGAATTTATAAAGTATCATCTTTTTGAGATTATATCGTAAGAGTGTGCAT
The DNA here is from genome assembly GCA_963932295.1 of Tipula lateralis. Classification (NCBI taxonomy): domain Eukaryota; kingdom Metazoa; phylum Arthropoda; class Insecta; order Diptera; family Tipulidae; genus Tipula; species Tipula lateralis. Next base: position 88,573,110 of record OZ010738.1, on the reverse strand, counting down.
TTGTTTAGTCTATTATCAAAATATTTGTATCTGTGAAATATATGGTTATATAAAGAGTTTTCCAATAAGAGGTTTCATTTTGAGTAGCGCGCTATTTGGGTAGCTATCAATTTTAAGCTGTCATCTTGTGACATTTGCCAAGTAAAATCTACGCCATTACTAAAAATAGTACGATACACGCCTCAACAACGCACTTTAATACTGACATAAGAGCAAGTACAACATTTCATATTAAAGTGAGTAAAAGTTATTCGTATGGGTCGCCAGTACATCACCGGGCTAATCTGTTATTTATTAAGGTTTTGACCGATTTCGTCGTAACAGTCGAGTTATTATCTCGAATAGTGAAACCCCAAAAGGCTCTATAAAAATTTAAACTAAACTGTTTTAAGTAGTTCTTTTCATTTCATTTATTTATTGGAGTTGTGGGTGCGCTTTAATAGGGTAGGAGTTGATCGTCTATAGCCATGATTTTGTGGTCTATATTCAAACTTTGCAACTATGTAGAGACCACCAAATGTGTCAAGTATACCTCCACACGTGGTAACTTTTTTTTTTTTTTTTTTTTTTTTTTTTTTTTTTTTTATCATTATCATCATTTATTTAATTAGAACCAAAAAAAATGGTTAACAAACAAACTACAATATAAATAAGATGATAAGATAAGTGTATCTTTTGGTTTTCTAGCAAAACCAGTGTCAGATACACTGATTCAATCCAATTTTTTAACAATATGTATTTATAAATCAATTTAAATATTAATAACACATCAAGTTGTTATGCAAATAGAAAAAAAAAATAAAATAAAAAATATGCATATATATACAAATTTAGAATAGTATTGCTGTATTAATGTATTAAACAGAAAATGAGAAGAGCTGTTGAATGGTACTGTTTTGTTTGAAACAGATAAGAAGTTTTTTGAAGAAAGTCGAGAAACTAATGCTGGAGCGGATATCAAGTGGAAGGTTATTAAACAAGGACGGGGAGGTTACACTAAAAATATATTTGCGAAGATCCAGTTTAAATTTTGGAACCAACTTTATAAATAACCCGTTAGACCGCAGGTTATAATCTAAATGATTTATAAAGTCATTTCCACTCAAATTATAAAAAAGTCTCAAAACCTTGAAAACAAACATATGTTGCAGAGGTATAATATTTAAAGCTTGGAAAATAGGTCGAAAGCCTATCTTTGAAACATATAATTCTGATAATATGTTTTGTCGTACATATAATGCATATAAGGTAGTGTTGCACGCACAACCCCAACAAGCAAGACCATTTGGGAGAAGAGAGTCAACTAATGCAAAATACACTGTTCGCAGGAGATAGTTAGGAGTATACATACGTAAAACATACATTTTGCGAGCCACCAAAAGCAATTTGGATTTTAGGCTGTCAATATGCTCCTTCCAGCTCTTGATTTCGTCAATATTAAATCCCAAGTATCTAAAATCATGAACATTTTCGATCGGAAAACAACCATTAGAATAACATCGTAGGTTTCTATTGCATTCAGACACGTGGTAGTTCACTCCGGCTATTTTAAACTGGTGCTTCCTAAAGTGCAGCAGTTAAGTTTTTTCACTAAGACGCATGATATGAGCTGACAACCAGTGGGATAATAGATCTAAGTCGTGATTGATTGAAATAACATTTTGCTGAAAGTTTGAATTAGCATAACTTAACGAGAGGTCGTCAGCGAATGCAATAATAGAACCAAAGAAACGTTGTCTAAAGATTCCATTTATGTACACTAGGAATAATAAAGGTCCCAGGACAGAGCCCTGGGGAACCCCAACCTTGATCGGTACATTTTTGCTCAGATGGCTGTTTACTCTCACACACTGGCTGCGCCCATGTAAATACGATTGAAACCATTTACAAATAACGCCCCAAATGCTATATGACGGTAGTTTCGTTAACAGCAGACTATGGTCAACCCTATCAAACGCCTTAGTCATGTCCACGAACAGGGCCAAGACCTTAAGCCCCAGGTCGATAGAATTTGTGACAACCTCCAAGAATGCCAAGAGTGCCATTTCAGTACTTTTTTTTTCTCTAAAACCAAATTGTAATCAGAGAGAATTAAGTTTGCATTCAAGAAGTCCATAACTCTTCTTTTCATGGTTTTTTCTAATATTTTAGAGAAAACTGACAAAGTGAAATTGGGCGATAATTATTCAAGCACGGTTTATCATTTTTCTTGTAGATTGGCATAACTACTGCATGTTTAAATGAAGCAGGGAAGACACCTGATTTCACACTTAAATTGAAAATATGCGCCAGAACATCTACCAGATAGCAAGCTATTTTCTTGATGACGATATTAGTTACACCATCTAAACCGGGTGCCGAAGACTTTTTCAGCGTATTAATTATACCAAACAGCTCTCCAGGGGTAACTGATGAGAAGAAAAAACTATTAATTGGAATGTTATTTTCGAATACGATACTTTCAAAATCAGCAGAAGGCGAAAAAGTAGTAGGACCACCATTATCATCAACGCTAGTAAAAAATTCGTTGAATTTGTTTGAAATATCATACGCGTCAGTAATATTTGTTTCTGTTTCATTGACTAATCTCAAATTTTTACGAGCATCTTTGGCATTTTCTTGAAAGCGTATGGTGTAATATTGTTTCTTGGCAGTTGTGATTTTTTGATTAACTAACTCGCAAAGTTTCAAACTATAACTATTCAGTCTCAGATTAGACGGATGTTTTTTCGAAAGCCGGCAAAACTTGTTTCTTTTAGGTAACAAGCCAAGCAAATAATCATTCATCCAAGGTTTTAGTTTAACAGAACAATTCGAATTTTGTGGAATAGTTGAATTATAGAGATGGTCCCCAAAGATTTTTATAAATTTATCAAAAGCATAAGATGCATCTGGACAAGCATAAACCAACTCCCATTCTTCGGCAAGCAATAAATTTCTCAATTTGCCATAATCGGTACGGTTATGCGATAATTTGGAATTTACAGTTGTTTCTCTAGTTATTGTCTTTGAAACGACTTCAAATGAAATCAAACAATGATCAGTGATTTTTAAATTTTGAACTGTGCCTAAAACTTTACGAAATGATGGATGGTCAATTCTAAATAGGAAATTGTCAATACAAGTCGCAGACGTATCAGTAATACGAGTTGGTTCAGATACCAAATTGACGAAGCCGTCCGGGCAACGTTAAAAAAACGGCTAAATACTAGAGGCGAGTGGATTACACTATAAATATACGATATGCAATGAGTAAAACAGAAGGAAGTAATACCCCAGGTATTGTGGCCAGTGTACACCAATGGAAACATTGCGAAATCCACTCTCCGATGAGACTGGCTCTAAGGATTCTGGGGAGGGCCAATCCATGCATACACAAAACAACAAGAATATGGAAATAATAAGCAGACCGTTCGAAAGACGAGGAAGGGTTACTAGATCTCCTCAAAAAACTTTTAATGTCGCATTTGAAAATACTAATATGGAACATTTCCAAAATAATATGGGTGCAGCAGCTGAACCCCAACAAGCAGGTATAACAACCACATATAATAATACTGAACAAGAGCAAATGTTATACAACCAATGGCAAAAAGTAACAGAAGAGAAAAATCAGCAAAGCATTATTATTCTCAATTTACAACAACAAATTAACGAACTTAAAAATGAAATCATGCTATTAAAGCAGCATAAAATTCAAGCAAAGCCAGTAATGAAGCAGAATCAGAATACCAAATTTAATGTCGAATATGGTAAATGTCAAACCGAATCATCAATGATACAGAACCAAGACACTAATTCTAAAACTAGTAAAAAAGTTGAATATCAAACTGATGAGGAAGACTTAGCTAAAAAAACCGAATGGATTCGTGCTAAGTCTAGAAAAAATAAAAAGAGAAGGTTAAATAATACAGCGTCATCACCACAAAAACCACAAACATTGGATCAAAACACTCCTCCTCAAAACGTTGAGACTAATGTCAAAAAAGATAAAAAATATTACCACCATCTATTATAGTAGATGATGTTAAAAACTATCACGCGTTCTACGATATAATTAAGGCGAGTGTTCCAGAAGAATCATTCATCACCAAATTGATGAGTCAAAATAAAATAAGCATCAATGTAAATAGCGGAGATGCATATAAAAACGTAGAGAAAATTCTGACCGAAGGCGCATTTATCTTTCACACGTATGAAAATAAAGAAGAAAGGCCCATCAGAGTCATGGTAAGGAACTTACATCATACATGTAACCCAGAACGAGTTAAAGAGGAATTATTATCAAAACAATTTAAAATAATCAATGTAATGAACAAAATTAGCTGGAGAAATAAAAAGAAGCTAGACATGTTCGTACTAACATTCAGCAGTGACGAAAATATAACTAAAATTTATAAGATCACTAGTTTATTGGGCTGCAAAATGGAAACTCAACCACTTAGAAAGTCTAACCTAATTCCGCAGTGCAAAAGATGTCAAGCATATGGACACACGCATAAATATTGTGACAAACTTCCAAGGTGTGTTAAATGTGCTGGACACCATCTAACTGGTGAATGCGACAATCCGCAAGTTAATTTAAAGTGTGTACACTGTAGTCAAGGTCATCCTGCTAATTATCGAGGATGTACTGTTGCAAAGGAAATGCAGAAAATTAAAAATCAAAGGATGAATAAAGCTCAAATGTATGGTCTGGCAAATCGGTATGAGAAGCAGACAGAACAGAATAACGGGCAACCTTTTAGCCGACAATTAAGAACTGAAGATGTTACATATGCCGAAGCAACTAGAAGCGCAGTCAATAAACCCCAGCAAAAATTGATAGATGTTGACATGAGTCAAACATTACAAGATATTCTCATAAAATTAACTAAATTTGATGAGAGGCTACAATAATTGGAACAAAAAGCATTGAAAGCTAAACCCAAATTAATACAGAAATGAACAGCACAATGAAAATCATGTCATGGAATGCTAATGGTTTGCTCCGACATCAGCACGAGCTACAAGCATTCCTCGATATTGAGAATATAGATGTGTGTCTTATTTCGGAAACACATTTTACTAAACAATCCTTCATTACATTTAAAGGTTATTGTGTTTATCATACTATTCATACAGATAATTCAGCCAGAGGAGGAAGCGCAGTCATCATTAAAAAAAATATCCAACATTTTGAAGAAGCAAAGTATGAAAAAGAAGAAATTCAGGCCACAGTTGTTTATATAAACACTAACAACGTTCCTATTGTTGTGGCAGGATTGTACTGTCCACCAAGACATTATTTTAAAAACAAACAATATTCAGAGTTTTTCAAACGGTTCGGCAAAAGGTTCATCATAGGCGGTGACTTCAATGCGAAGAATACTCACTGGGGTTCTAGATAGACAACAACTAAAGGAAAAGAATTACTAATCGCTATTAAAGAAAATGGATGTGAATCCATTTCAACAGGAAAACCAACATATTGGCCAACTGACCCAGAAAAAATACCTGACCTAATCGATTGTTTTATAACCAAAAATATTTCTAATAATTTTATGAAAGTCGAAGAGAGCCAAGATATGAGCTCAGACCATTCTCCAATAGTTTTAACTCTAAGCGAGTATATCATCCAAAAAGGGAATAATCCAGCATTAACTAACAAATACACGTACTGGAAAAGTTTCAAAGTATACCTCGAACAAAGAAGTACTTTTGAAAGTTCCTTTAAAAACTATAGCCCAACTGGACAAAGAAGTAGAAAAGTGCACTACGGATATCCAGCAATCAGCATGGAAAAGTACTCCAGAAATCAAATCAAGGTTAAAAGGAAATAACTATCCAATAGAAATTAGAGATCTGCGTAGGGATAAACGCAAATCCAGAGAAAAGTGGCACCAAACAAGAGCTCCACAAGATAAAAAAAGACTAAACGATCTTACTCAACAATTAACAAGAGAAATTCGGATATTAAAAAATGAGTCACTTAATTTCTACTTAAGTAAATTGACGAATGACAGTAATACAGAATATTCACTCTGGAAAGCAACTAAAACTCTGAAAAGGCCAATAATGTCAATACACCCTATCAGGAAACTGGACGGAACATGGGCGAGGAAAAACAAAGAAAAAGTTGAAGGATTTGCCAACCATCTTGAAAATATATTTCAACCTCATGAATGTCAATTGCGAGAAACATTTGATGAAAACATAATTCAAATACACGATGATGTTACACCTACATCGTCCAAAGAAGTAGCAAACGAAATTAAAAACAATTTAAACTTAAAGAAAGCACCCGGGTTTGATTTGATTACCGGAGAAATAATAAAACAGCTACCGAGAAAAGCTACGGTGAAGTTAACTAATATCATAAATGCTTCATTCAGATTAAAATATGTGCCAAAACTTTGGAAATTAGCTGAGGTTATCCTGATTCCTAAACCAGGAAAATCACCACATCTAATAATATCATATAGGCCTATATCGTTGCTGCCGATAATGTCTAAGCTCTTTGAAAAGTTACTTTTAAAAAGACTCAAACTAATAATTGAAAGAAATAACCTAATTCCGAATCACCAATTTGGTTTTCGCAGTGAGCACTCAACTATTGACCAAGTCCATAGAATAACCAATATTATTGAGAAGACATTAGAAGAGAGAAAAGTTTGTTCTGCAGTATTCCTTGATGTAGCACAGGCCTTTGACAAGGTTTGGCACGAAGGTTTAATCTACAAGCTCAAACTAATCCTATCTAAACAGTACAGCATAATACTGGAATCATATATAACAGAAAGATATTTCAGACTTAAGCAAGAAGATGAATACTCTGAGTTAAAAGAAATAAAAGCAGTAGTTCCACAAGGAAGTATACTTGGGCCAGTTCTGTATTTATTATACACCCGAGATGTTCCAATCCCACACAACAATACGATTGCCACTTTCGCCGATGACACAGCGATCATGGCAGTAGGTGACAACAACTCAGATACAACAGAGAAATTGCAAGCCGCCATAGATCAAGTATTGAACTGGACAAAAAAATGGCGCATAAAATTAAATGAAAATAAATCTGTCCAGGTCGATTTTACGAACAAGAGATTAAGTATACAAACCAGTATATTTAAACAACCAAGAAATACCGCATGCAAACACTGCTAAATATCTTGGTATGACATTAGACGCTAAGCTTCGCTGGAAGGCTCATGTAAAAAAGAAAAGAAATGAGATGGGTTTAAAATACAATAAAATGTATTGGTTACTGGGAAGAAATTCTCAACTATCAATCCCTAATAAGGTTCTGCTATATAAGCAAATATTGAAGTCTGTTTGGACTTACGGTATACAGCTGTGGGGCTGTACTAAGCAGACCAACATAGATATTATCCAACGGTTCCAAAATAAGGTGTTAAGAAACATCGTGAATGCACCATGGTTTGTCAGAAATATAGACATACACAAAGATTTTGACCCCGTCAAAACTGAAATTATGAAATTTGCTAGAAGTCACGAACAACACCTGCTGCATCATGTCAACATAGAGGCTATCCAGCTACTGGATAATACGGATTTATTAAGAAGGCTAAAAAGAGTAAAGCCTTTTGAGTTAGTGTAAAATCGATTAAAATAAATGTAATTAGCGCACAACAAAAGCGCGATTAAATAACAAATATCATGTAATAAGGAGTACATCGATGGATGAACCCTTAAATTTCAGTAAAATGTAGTAGTTTAAGTTTGAATAAAATTGCTTATTAGTCTAAGACTAGATTGTAATTAAAAAGAAATAATAAAGAAAAATTATTTAAAAAAATAAAAAAAAAATTTATTTATTTATATATTAATTATTTTAAAATCTTCAAAAAAACAAATAAAACAAATTTTAGTATGAAATGATTATTATTACAAATTATTATCTATTTGGTGCCTCACTATCTAGTTCTATTAACACAACTTCCTATAGTCCCGTCGAAGAAAACTCTTTATATAGTTTCATTATTAACACTCCCACCTGGTGAAAATGCTGACTTTATATTTTCACCAATAATATAAAGTTTTGCTGATGTCGTTGATGGTCTAGTAAACTTGATTGCTCCACTTGATGTTCCTAGAAGAAAATGGTTGAGCGTTAAAGTTTCGTTTTCCGAATTTACAGGCAAATATGGTATTGGTCGCGTGTTTATAATGTTTTCCACTTCTGCCATGCTGGTTTGTAGAATCTCGTTGGCTAACTTTATTTTTCCGACGATTTTATACATTTTTGTTTTGACACTTCTAACCATTCTCTCCCAATCACCACCAAAGTGAGGGGCTGACGGTTGAATGAAATTTCATTTGAACGTAGTTAAGCGTTTTTGAGCTTCGATATAGTCCAGATTCCTAAATTCTTGTTTTAATTCTCTTTCAGCATCCTGAAAATTAGTACCATTGTCCGTAAATATTTCAATTGGGTTACTTCTTCTTGCTCGAAATCGGAGTAAAAACTGAATGAAATTATCGGTAGAGATTCTTGATGACACTTGTACGTATATAGCTTTGATAAAACATCTTAATAAAACACCCCATCGTTTCTCTGATCGTCGGCCTACGACAGCAGTTATTGGTCCAAACAGATCTATGCCGATATAACTAAAGGGTCGACAGAATGCTGCGAGTCTTGCTGGTGGAAGAGGGACCTTTTTCTGGTGGCTTTTGTTTTGCTCTTCAATGCTTGCACCCTGGACAATCGTACTAAATTTTTTGCAACAAAGTGCGTGATCGTGGTTTATCATAAATTTGCCTCAATTCATTGACAACTGTTTCGTTGTTTTGGTGTTGATAAATGACGTGGTACTCATGTACACGAACATAAGTTATTCGATTCACATTTGGTAAAATTATCTTTCGTTTCGTATCATATAGGAGATACATGTTACTGCATCAACACTCCCGCGAACTCTAAGAACTCCCTTGTCATCTAGATGTGGGGAAATTTGAAAATTTGGATTGCACGATCCACAGTTGAATTATTGTTCAATTTTAACGTCGATATCTGTTGTTGGTAACTATCCCATTGAGCTCATTTGATAAGCTGCGTCGTGGCATCTTCAAACTCTTGTTCCTAGATCATAGCAAGCGAGGAATAGATAATTGATCAAAATGTACTAGGTGAGTCATCCAGATTTTCCATTTGTCATTTATCTCATCAGTAATCGGTTCATCCCAATCAGTTCCGCTTCGCTAAACGTACTGTAAGATTAATTTGGCGTAGATGAGTAGATTAGCGATGAGACCCAGAGGGTCAAAAACCCTCATCAAAGTTCTTAAAATCTCTCTTTTAGTGGGCGTTCTACTCTCATCGAGTAATGATGAATCGATTCGATTTATATTTAACACGAACCGAAAATTGTCATTTTGTTGATCCCACCACATTCCTATAGGACTTTGTCACCAATAGTACCTTTATGCCGGATTTTCTTTGAATGTTCTTTGATTTCTACACCAATTGCTCGTAGTAAATCAGGAGAGTTACTGATCCACCCTCTCATAAAAAATCCCGCTTGTTGATGAATGTTTTTAACATGTAGAATCGCCTAAACTGCATCATTCATATTTGAAAAACTGTCCAACCAGTCATCGACATAGTGTCGTTGTTGGATGGCTTCGACTGCTCTTGGATATTTCGATTTAAATTGTTCTGCATTTTGATTTTTTAGATATTGAGCAATTGATGGAGAACACGTTGCTCCAAAAGTCATGATCCTCATGACGTATGTGTCAGGTTTTCGTGTTGTATCCAAGTCTCTCCAGAAAAATAACTGGGAGTCGGTGTCTTTTTCGGACACAAGAATGTGAAGAAACATTTCCTTTATATCACCCGTAATAACAATTTTTTCTTCACGGAATTTGAATAAAACACTAGGTAGCGACGCAAGTTCATCGGGCCCTTTCATCAATTTGGAGTTCAGTGAAATACCATTGACTTTGGCTGCAGCGTCCCACACTAATCGCAGTTTATTTGGCTTATTTAAATTGTGTACTATAAATATTGGTAGATACCAAGGTAGCAATTAGCGGGTGCCAGCCATTTTGTCGTATTTCTGTTGGTACGGTAAGCCACGCCTCGTCTGAGCCTATCAAAATTACTGTTTCGTTTATCAGATGAATCTGAATAACTTGTAGATCGCATGGTCCAGTACCGGCATAGACCTTTCAAAAGTCTGCTCTATATCAACTATTGATGGTAGTATCTAGGACTACCATGGTTGCAACGAGTAACCGGGAATCAGGGTTCGATTCCGGAGAGAACGCCTGAGAAACAGTCGCGGGAATTCCAGCTCCAATAGCGTATATTAATGTTGTTGCGATTAAAACGTTCGCAGTTGAACTTGTGTCAAGCACAGGTGGTACACCGTAACTGAGTGCGTACATCATCTTGATGCTATGACGCATTACTGCAATGATTTAAACGTAAGTTAATCCACGTAATAAATCATAATTAGTGCCCTTTACCAAGTGCTGGTCTAGAACAGTACAATTACTTTGTACAAATTAGAGTGCTTAAAACAGGCCATTTGTGCCTTAATATTCTCTGCATGGAATAATGGAATAAGACTATTTTCTATTTTCAAGACTAACTTTCGAAGTTAGAGGTTCGAAGGCGATCAGATACCGCCCTAGTTCTAACCATAAACGATGCCAGCTAGCAATTAAATGAAGCTACATATATGGCTCTTTATGTCGCTTTCCGGGAAACCAAAGCTTTTGGGCTCCGGGGAAGTATAGTTGCAAAGTTGAAACATAAAGGATCTGACAGAAGGGCAGCACCAGGAGTGGAGCCTGCGGTTTAATTTGACTCAACACGGGGAACGTATTAAAAATTTAGTTTTAATACGTAAAAATTGTCTGTAAGTCAAGTCATACCTGGTGGTTTGTCTGAATAAGACACTTGAAATGAACCATTTTGGGAATCAGTTTTAACTTATTAAGATAGTCTCTTACGAGTTATAGTAAGAACAAATTTTCAACCAACATATATTAACTACATCTTAGGAGAGTGACACAACTATTGAACACATTGAGATGAAGAACGCTATGGAGGACGTACAAAATATCGAAAGATCCAGACAGTGGCGGAAGTACACCACGATTTCTATTTTTCGATTTAATATATGAATTGTTTAACTCCCGCCCAACAATTTCTTCATCACCCTTAATATCCGTCGTTGTGATTAAGGAAGAGATTGAACATGTTCGTGCTTCCAACCTGAATTGCGACATCCCTATCTGAAAGCAATGATGATGATCCACCACCATCTAATGAAAATATTGTACCATCTTCACAGCTTAGATAAAATAAAAGCAACTCGTATGTGGTTTGAGGAAACGCTTAGAATTTCACCACAGTACCTACTGCTTGTCGTAAGAGGCGACTAAAATGGTTAGATTCTGAAGCCCACATCGGTCAGTAAAAATTTTGTAGTCAGTAAAAAATTTTCGTACAAAAATGTTTCGGATCGCGGGGCGAGGCATAATCCTCGTAAAGATAAAATTGATAGCCTTACCATCCATTTTGCCAATGTCCGTGGACTCGTGACTTATAAAAATTGCGCACATCAACATCTCGAATCACGCAGACCCGACATATTAGTGCTAACGGAAACAAAAGTATCTCATAATATCTAAGAGAATGAATTCTACTTCAAGCGCTACCAGTTCGAACAAGCATTCGAGTTGCAACGTGGAGTGTGCATATGCATTAAAGACCACATACCTTACGCTCGACATCAGAAGTACGAACTGTTTTCAAAGACCGCTCAATAATTATACAGATCCTCCAATCAAACGGATTCAGAAACCATGAATTTCTTTGAAGTTTTGTCACACCAATGTCTCTTGATGACGTTTGCAATCAACATCGCTACTGACAATTAATTATGGTTGGTGCCTTTAATGCCCACCATAAAGAATGGTTGAATCACTAAAATACGAACTGTGCTGGGCGTCAGATGGCGTGGCTTGCTGTTTCGCATGACCTTACGCAGATTGTAAGTGATTTCACATTTGAAACGCGTGTTGAGGTTGGAATTGGAAATTCGGACCACAACCTGATTACCGTCAAAATATCTCAAAACATCACCACTAGCTAGACAGCAGCCAATGCGTCTATGGCATTTTAAAGGAGACTGAAAATGATGAGTTACGGTCATTTTTTCAACATTTCCCTGTGGAATATCAGGCCACACGTAACATCCGTAAAAAAAAATCTGTGCTAAGGAAGCGAAAAGAGGCGACAACATGAAATCCGCTATTAGGCTTCCGAGTTGAAAATCTTTGACCACAACTTTTACCAGATGCTCGCATTGGTTTTTAATGTTTCTAAAACATCTATTTCAGCATTAAAATGTGCAGACGGTGCTTTGATGTCCATATTTGCAGGCTGATTTACTGGCAAACGTCTTCACTTCGAACTCAACCTTAGTTGTCCCCGATGGAGTTACGCCTCCGTTAAGTTCGTATTGTGGTTTCAAAATGGTTCCTGTCAACATTTCGGAGGAAATTGTCTTCAGGAACCCGAAAAACATGGATGTAAATAAGACCACCGAACCTGACGGAATTCCTGTTCGAATATTGAAGGAGTTTGCCAGTGACTTGGCTCCAATATTAACTAAAATTTTTCTCCTTTCTTATAAGCAAGGTAAATAGCCGAACGCCTGGAAAAGTGCGATGGTGCAACCGGTTCTTAAACGTGATTGTGATAAAACTAACCCTTCAAACTACCGGCCAATATCAATTGTGTCAGCCGTAGCTAAAGTTGTTGAGAAATGCATTAACCAACAACTGGTGCATTATCTTGAGATTAATAAAATAATTTCAGATAAACAATATGGCTTCCGCGAAAGCCACTCCACAACCGATCTCTTGACGTATGTTGTAAACAAATGGAATCTCACCCTTCAGCACCACGCAGAAGCCTCTGCAATCGCTTTGGATATATCCAAGGCTTTCAAGACGGTATGGCATGAGAATCTCATTTGATAACTTGTGGCATGCGGCTTGGATTCGATAACCATCAAGTGAATAAAACGCTTTCTCAAAGACCGAAAGATCAACGTTGTGGTAACTGGGAGGTCATCGACACTCTCTCCTTACTGATGATGCAACATTGCACTCACAACGTGTACACTTTTGTTGTAAATGGCCATACGTTCTAGTGGGTTGATACTCAATTCGTCTGCTTTGTGTTCAGATTACCAACAATTTAAAATGGAAAGAACACATTATAGCATTGTCCAAATCAGCTTCACGTAAACTCGGGTTCCTCAATAGATGCAGACGGTTTTTTAGATCGCAGCAGGTTCTCGAGATATTAAAACCTTTATTAAACCATATTTAGAATCCTGTTGTCAGGTTTGGGTGGAGTATATGGCATTGCTCTTCGGACTTGGTCAGGTTTGGGATGCAGCGTTGATGGATAGAGTTCAGCGGCGTGCCATCCGAATAATACGAAACTCAAGATCTAGGAAATATCTATACAACACCGCAGAGATGTTGCAGAACTCTGCGTGTTCCATAGATTAATAAATGGTAAATGTCCTGCTCAATTAAAGAGAAATTACCAACATTTGTTACGCCAGGACGGGTAACACGAAGAACGGTTAATGCGCATTGGTTAACGTTGAAGCTGCCGAAACCTCGAATTGAAGATGCAATGCGCGAATTTTTTTATCGAACACCTAAGAAGTGAAATTCGTTATACTGTTTTCAGTTTCTGTTTGAGTATGAAATGCACAAGTTTAAGGCAGCTATCAACCTTTGCTTGAAGGATCGCGCGTTGAGTGCAGGAGCTCTGACAGTTACAAGGATATAGGACAGTCAAAAAGTCCGCACTGCATCCAATTAAAGCTAGATTTAAAAAAAAACTATCAAGTATCAATAATATTCTTCCAGTTTTGCCAAAGCAGGCCTTTACCAACGCCGCATGTAGCTCGTAGTGTTGAAGAAACCGCAGGTTTGTCGATTCTTCGTCAATCTTTGGAATTCCACGAACGACATTCCACGAACGACATTAACTATATCGTATTTTGCATCAATACTTAGGCTAAAGGCTTTTAAATTTCAGTTAACACAAGAATTCAAGCTATCTGATCACCATAAACGTCGTATTTTCGCTAATGGGTCTCCCAAATGAATCAGATTGATCCGGCTTTTCATCGAAAAATTATCGTCAAATTCTTTCAAATCCAAGACTGATAGTTGAAAAGCCTCTTCATCCTCAACGTGTCACTGTTTTGTGCGTTTTTGGGCTGGAAGTGTGATTGAACTTTACTTTTTCGAAAATGAGGCGTGGGCAACTGTTACGGTGAATAGATTGCGCAAAGAAACAATCGCAATTTTGCAAAAAAAGTTTCCTGACCGTGTTATTTCTCGAAGAATTTGCCACCGAGATCTTATGATTTAACAACTTTAAACTTTTTCTTGGTGGCCACGTGAAAGATAAGTTCGAATGCTCCACAATCGATTCAAAACCTTAAAGATGGAATTCGTGCCGTTATCGATTACATACAGATATGTTTTGAAAAATGGTTGGGGGGAATTTAGAGTGTATGCTCATTACAACAATGGCAGCAAAAGTGTTAATAAATGCAATCGTATTTTTATCAAACTGGCATAGAGGAACATATTTGACACTCCGTTTGCGTTTATATGCTATCTGATACATTTAAAGCTTATTGTATAATTATGGTCCTTTGTTGAAGGTGAAAGAAGGCTATGATGGTTAGGTTTGGGTTGTAAAGTGTTATCAGTGGTTGTGATCGGTTCAAAAAATATTACAAAATATTGATGGTAACTCTCGAATGCCATTACTTATTCTAACCCATCCGGAAATCGATAAAAATACCTACCGTAATACCAATCGCTGAAACATCAGTATATAAAATTACTGAGTATTTAACTTTCTAGAGAACTCGTTGCATTCATAATGACTTAATAAAATGTTACATATCACTGTGTTCTCATGACTCTCTCAAAATAAATTTAGCCTTTTTAACCTTAATTTGTTTAACGAAGCAGAGATTGTAGAAATCAGATCGATGGTCGATGCTTTCAAAGTTTCGGAGTAAACTTATACTATCCCGTTTACATTCTAATCCTCTACATCGTAACATATCCGAAACAATAACACCATCGAGGTAAACAGAATTTTAATGGTATTCCTGCAAGCACTTCATCCATGAAAAAGGTAAAAATTCCAGGTGTTATTCTTCACAAGTATTCTTCACAAGATAATGTATGACTGTAACTTGTATGCTGTGTAACGGAGTACTATATCACGATAATTCTTGAATTTTAAGCTATCACCCTATTTGAATATTGGGCATAGCGCGACCACGTTTCATTCTCCAGGCATAACTTCATTTCGCCATTAAATAGAACCAGGTCGAAAAGAGAGTTCCACAAAGCTGGCACTCCGAATATCAAGAGATTTTTTTTAATGCAATTAACTCCTGGTGAACGATTGTTCTTTAATCTCTGTATGGCCGTTGTGAATTCTTCATAGGATGGATCCTCAATGAACATCTCCGCGGTCTGTATTTGAGGGTATTCAAATAAAGCTTGTGATACATGTGGAACATTAAGTAGATCAGAAAAATGTTCACGCCATGTATGGAGTACCGCATCGACGTAAACACAGAGGTTTCCATTCTGGAATGGCAGTTGACCGAGATTTTAAGGTATGGTGCAATTCGGTGATTCCTTTAAAGAAACCACGCGAATTGTGCTCATTGCTGAGTTGTTGTACTCTTAAGACCTTAGCCTTCCACCATTCGCACTCCTGATACTTATAATTCATGATAATTCTGAAATCTTTTAAATTTAAACATTTCCATCTACTGTATTCCATAAACTATTCATGTTTTCAACTTTATTTTATTTCAATTTTATATAACGAAACTATCAACAATTTCAAGTGACATTCCTGTCGAAACGAAAACAATTTAACATACTTTAAGCTTGCACATTAAAAGCAACACAAAAAATTAATATTTCATCACATGAAAGCTTTTTTGTAACGTTCTTTTGGAAAATGCCAAGTAATTATCCATATCCATGTCTAATGTGCAGATTGAACTTGACACTTAGCAAATGTATACAGTGTGTTACACACAAGTTGATTTCCCTAAACAGCAATGAGTCCAAATTTAATTTGATTCCATTTTCGAATTAAATGCGATCAAGCTATTTGCAGACCCTAACCTAACCAATCTTTCTAATTTAGCTTTTTTCTCTTTTGGTTTCGGTATCTTGAGAAAAGGTTAATCAATTGACACACACACACTCACACACACAAAACAACCCAAGTGTACGATACAGAAAACATGTAGAATGGAATGGATTTGTAAGAAAATTAATTATATAGTTTAGTGTATTGGTATGGGGTGGGGGTGGTATATATATACATGTATTGAACTTTTCAAGGGTGAAACGCTTTTCACAATAATTATATTAATGAAAATAGTTTTTACCTTATTATGATCCGATGATTTATAATTTTTCTTCAGATGAAAAACATACAATATATATAGTTAAAAGTGAAACAGGTAGAAATGGTTTTGTTCATGGAAACATTAAGCCACATTAATCATACCCTACTAATTTCGTATAAAAGGATTAACCACTTAATCATAAAATTTTCCAAAAAAAAAAACAAAAAAAACTAAAAGGATAATAATATTTGTAATAATAAAACTGTCAAAAATGTCAAAAGAAAATAGGTTGGATTTTCTTGTTGTTAGGACTTAAATTTGTGTATATGAGTGAGTATGAGTATGTCGATGTGTTTGTATATGTGTTGAACAGAAATTTGCTATTTAGCCTTTACAATAGGATTTATGGTTGAGATAAAATGTTAATTTACTTTTTTGTATTATTGTGTGGATTTGGGTTGAAATGAAAATTATTTATTTTTTTTTATTTTCCTCCCGAAGGTTTTTCATTTCATTTTAATGAAGTGTATATACGTATTTATGACTAATCAATTATCTGTTGGACATACTCTTATGGTTGGGAGAAACAAAAAAATATAAAACTAATTAATAATAACATAAATTTATGTCGGATTGAAGTGTTTCTGCAGCATAATGAAAGGTTTGCATGTTGTTCAGATGTTCGTTTAAGACATGATGATCTAAGAGATGAGTGAAGTGGATTGTATTATAAATTGTCTTAGGTTAAAGACTTCATAATTTCATGATTTATCTCCAAATCCAAGGGATTTTGACTGTTCAATATTTTTTTGGCTAGTGCAAGGGATTAATTTGGCACTAATTCCAATGAAAGGAGCCATATGGCCTAGATTTTATTTACAATTGAAATATAATTTTATACATTTCTTTTTAAAAATTCATTTACTCTCCTTATACGCAGTGATCCAGTTTCATACTGTTATGTTACACTCTTTTATAAACTCATATATAACATTCAGATTCCATCCACCCGTGAGAACATCGAACATTGCTCTCTTTTGACTAAAATTGGTACAATGCAATACCAAATGTTCAATGTTTGAGGAGGACATATAATAATAGTACTCAGCTGACGTTTATAAAGACATTCCTTCCAATTAACATGGTTCAACCTCACCCCATTGTTTCAACCCTTTCTTGTGTCGCCTTTCGTCTTTCTATTTTATTACAACGATGGAATAAAGATTCCTACATCCACTCGTTCCTGACTTTCACTAGCATCTTTATACACTTCAACGTGTGCAAAACAATTCAATCGCATCATATAACATTCGCGTCCCACCGATGACTCATTCACCATCGCTTTTGTTGTGTCTCCAAAATGCAAGCTCACTACAAGATTGTTTGCGGGATTTTTTTGCACTTATCGATCGAATGTTGGAAAATATATCAATATTTTCCTGAATGACTTTTGACCGGTTAGTGCTTTGGTAATTTGTCCCCCCTCGAATCACCCATTTCAGACCACGTATGTATTGGGGTCAAATTAATCGCCCCGAATACAACAATGGGACATGCGTTCTCTAATTTCAGTAATTTTTCGAATCCACTCATTTGATCCGTCACCGCATACTCTCTTCACCCATACGAAATTTTGGAGGACACAAGCGCCTTTCGATCGGTTACCCTTTGTGAACTCCCCACTTCAGTTTATTCACCCGTTTGATTGAATTCAGTCTAATATTGCAACTATCGGCTAATTTATCCATGTGAACCTTAAAATTAACTCTTTTATTGATCCAGATTTTCAAATACCTAGTCTACATGCCTGATTTGCTGATTATATAATATTTGTACATTTATGCTGGCATTCGTTCGAAAAGCAATACTACAACATTTTCTTGCATTCACATGTAGATTAAATTCAGTCACACCTCAGCTCGTTTCATGGCCTCACCGATGGTTTTTCTTTTGCCTAATAAGACAAAGTCATCTGCAAATTGCAGGATGTCTTCTACGCTTAAACGATGAATCGAGCTCGAATACAGATTGAAGAGCATTGGTGAAATGTTACTACCTTGCGGTAGTTCAACTTCAACCGCACCTTCCAACCTGTAACCTTTTCCACACAATACTGATTTTCGGTCAGTCATAAATCATGCACCCATTTACAAATTTTTACAGGGAAACCTGTTGAAGTGTGATAATTGATGCTGGGTGCTGTAATCGTGACAGCTAATGATAAAATGGCGGGAGTTAAACTTTCGACTCCACAGAGTGGCATTGATTGACAGCTAGGGCGCTGAATCAACCAGCCGAAGACGTTTGTCTTGAAAATGGCATCTTTTGTATGTGGTCTGTAATATTCGTTTCGCTAGGCCGGTTTCGATGTGATGACGTCATTGACTCGTTGTGTGATCGAAAAGATCAAATCCATCTCATCAGGCATATGCGACCGGACTTGATGTATGTTGCATTTCGTTTCTATATATACTGTGAGGCTATGTTGCAACAGTTCTAGCGAATTTACAGAATTTGACTCGAAATCTTTTTTCGATTATTTTTGTTTACTTCACTATTGTGGCGTGACTATTCGTCGTATTTGTGAACGCCACAAACCTAACTCCGAATAACTTCCCACACAAACTTTTCTACACCTTTGTTTGCAGGGTTGTTTCGTCGAAAGCCAAAAGTAGTTCCTGGCAATAAACTATTCTCATTAATCCATTCTTCCATTCTGCCTTTCAACATTCCATTTACAATTGTATTCAAAACATTTAGCATACATATACCCCTATGGTTCTTTGCCGTATTCCGGACACGATCTCTTGTAGGTATCAGAAGCACTCTGCTTTCCTTCCATTTTGTCGGTATTTGGCAACACTCATACCAATACTGGTACAAGAGTTCAACCGCGAAAACCAGAGCGTGCATCAGTATCTCGAAGAACATTAATGCATCTCTTATTGAGGAGTATAGTTCATCTGATATTGCAGCTGCACGCATTATTCTTAATTCTCAAACTGATGTTGATATTGCATCAGTGTATTTTCTTTAAGATTCTGTTACTCCACCACCCTCTGAGGACTTTACATACCTAGTAAGTTGGTGTAAGGTTAAAAACATTCCTCTAATAGTGGGTTGTGATGTTAATGCACATCACTCTTTATGGGGGAGTACCGACGTTAACATAAGAGGTTCTGCTCTGTTAAACTATCTAAGTTCTTCTGATTTGGATATCCTCAATGTTGGATGTGAGCCTACTTTTGTTAATTCTGCTCGCAGGGAGGTAATCGACATTAGTTTTTGTTCCATGTGCTTCACCAAATTTATATTAAACTGGAGAGTGACGAATGATATTCTCACGTCCGATCACAGGTGCATTTCTTTTAATATTAATCTTAAAAGATCACCGCTTAAACCTTACCGTAACAGGAAGCTTACCAACTGGGAAACATTCTCTTTTGAGCTTGTTCCTTTACTCGAA
The DNA here is from genome assembly GCA_963932295.1 of Tipula lateralis. Classification (NCBI taxonomy): domain Eukaryota; kingdom Metazoa; phylum Arthropoda; class Insecta; order Diptera; family Tipulidae; genus Tipula; species Tipula lateralis. Next base: position 88,553,190 of record OZ010738.1, on the reverse strand, counting down.
TCACCTATGATGATTCATACGTCTGTGGATAGAGAGCTGCAGGCTTCTGCATTACGTAAAGTAATCTCAACTGCGTTTGAGATCTCGTGTCCACTTATATCTAACCAAAAAAACTTGGAACAAACCTTGTTGGTGTCCTGCTCTCAAACGGTTAACGAAGACTACCAGGAAGCTGAAGAACAAGGCAAGAAGATCTAATCTTCAGTGTGATTAGCTGCACAAAAAGTTTACAAAAAATAATTAAGAACATCACAAGATCCTCTTGGGTAATCTTATGTGACGAAATTAATAGCTTACCTGCTGCAGTTAGACTCAATTAGTCGTTCAGTAAGAATAATAGTTGTAGACTTAATTCACTACGTCTACCTGATGGCAAGCTAACTTCCTCCAAAAAGGAAGTAGGCGACCTAATTTTCACTTCCAGGGTGTATTACCATTCCAACTGACAATACTGGTTTAGTCACCAACGATTCGGAGGTGATTCCCAATTGGGACCTGTCCTGCAGATTAATTAACTATGAGGTCCTACGTTGGAGCTTGTTCTCTTTCAAACCCTTTAAATCTGCTGGTCCTGATGGTATATTTCCTGTTTTATTACTGCATGGATATCCTTTCTTTAAGGAGCATTTACTGCATCTGTTCCAGACATGTCTCGCTTTTAGTTTTGTTCCACAATCTTGAAGCAGAATTAAGGTAGTTTTTATTCCAAAAATTGGCAAGTCGGATTACACCGACCCCTAATCGTTTCAGCCTATTTGTCTGTCATCAACTTTTCTGAAATCTTTAAAAAGGATTATTGATAAGTTCATTAGGGTCCAAAGGGATCTTTGCACAACAATGAGTTTCTTGTGGGCACTTTTCTAGATATTGCGGGAGCCTTTGATAATACTACTTTCGCCTCGATTACGAATGCATGTACTAAATTCGGTATCGAACCCAACATCATCAGGTGGATTTAATGTATGCTTGAATCTCGCGTCAAGGCTTACAGAGGATGCCCACAGGGAGGTGTGTTTTCACCCTTGTTGTGGTTTTTGGTCATTGATGAACTCCATGTTGTGGCTTCTGGTCATTGATCTGGTTCTAACAGTTACAGACAAGCACCTGGGTGTCTTATCAGATCTAATTCAACACGCTTTTTTCATTATAGAAAAGTGGTGTCTGGATAAGGGTTTACATGTGAACCCGTCAAAAACCGATTTGGTTATTTTTACAAGGCGTAGTAACACCGCAGTTTTTTCTGTACCATCACTTTTCGGATGTAAGGTTAACAGCTCAGCCTACGTCCAACACCTTGGTGTTTTTCTGGATAATAAACTTTCTTGGAAGTATCATCTAGATTTCAAACTACAAAAAGTCACTGCGATTTTTTGGTAATGTCATAGAGCTTTTGGTAATTCCTGGAGTTTATCACCCAAAATGCTCTTGGTTTTACCAATGCTAACTTATGCATCTGTTGTTTGGTGGCCAGTGGTTAAAGTTAAATCTTCAATTGGCAAACTCAACTATTTGCAAAATATCGCTTGTCGAGCTGTAACGGGAGCCATGTCGTCAACTCCGCTCCTGGTTATGGAGCTCGTGCTCTCCCTACCACAGCTACAATCTTTCATTTTAGGCACAGCTTGTTCGGCTGCCTTTCGCTTGAGGAATGCTGGGGCGTGTAATGCTTTTGGCACTACTTCAGGTCATAGATCAATTCTTAACGAGTTTAAACGAGCTATACCAGAAATCGACATGGTTACTGACTGGCTTCTGCCTGTCTTTAATTTCCACAGATCATATGAGGTGGTTTATCCATCTAGGGATATGTGGTTCTCTACAGACTTGCTGAAACAGATCGCTTGTATTCTTCTCAGATGGCTCTGTCTCCGAACAGGGTGCTGGCTTTGGTTCGCATGATTTGAGAATATCTGGCAGTTTGGGGTCTCCTGTATCAATCTGTACTAAACTACTAATATACTCACTACGTGTTTTCAGTTTTTAATCTCGCTGCTGACGACAAAGAGATCATATTTTGTACGGATAATAAAACTGTCCTCAATTCATTAAACAATCCTCTTACCAGCTCTTAACTGGTAGGTGATTGTAAAAAATTGCTGAACCGACTTGGTTGTATTAATAAGGTAACGAGCATGTGGGTTCCTGCTCATTGTGACATGAATGGTTGCAGACAGGTTGGCTTAAACTGGTTCTCGCTTATTATTCGTAGGCCCTCAACCAGCAGCTCCTATACCTCTTCACATAGTGAAACAAAAAATTAAAACCGTTGCCCTATCGAATTAAAAGCTGACGTGGTCAACCACCCCCGCTTGCCGTAAGGCGAAATACTTTGTAAGTGGGCTAAATCCGAAACTTACCAAATACGTTCTTCCATTAAAAAGGGACAATGTGAAAATATTGTTTTCTTTACATACTGGTCATGACCGTTTCAAAAGTCATCTTCATCGCATGGGACTTGCCAGTGATGCCGTTTGGGATGAATGCCTAGAGGATATTGATGACAGCTTACACTTTATCAGCAGCTGCCCGGCTTTTGACCGCATTAGATCCCTTGTGTTCAACTCCAGGATTATTTCTGTAAATTAATTGTCGTCTTTGCCCTGGTGCTCTACCCTCCAGATTGCTAAGGTTGCAGAGCGCGCTTGTGCGCTTTGATGAATCCTAGGTTTGCACCATGAGCCTTTTATGGCATTGAGTGCAGAACCTCTAACGGTTCCATCCAATGTTAATAATAATAATAGTTGTGTCTCGGTGGGCAGTAAATCGGAGATATAATGCATTTTTCTGACCACTCCTCTTGTAGTTCATAAAGGCTTATTCTATTTGAGTTTTTAAATCATGTTCCAAACAATGGTGCTGATAATTGCGACGGGATGTAAAATTTTAACGCACTTCCACGTTATTAAATATTATTGTTTGTTCATTCATGAGTCAAAAGGGCTAAGTAAGATTATAATCGGGTCACAGATGAGAAAGTAAAATGACAAAGCTTCTATAAATTGCCTCAAAAGGGATGGGTAAGTAGTAAGATTACCCGGATATCTGTTACCAACCTATTTACGTTTATTTCTGGCTTTGTTATGTACAAAACGATAAAATATATTCCAAATATAATTTAATTTACTATTAACCACCATGCTATAAATAACATCCAATATGGATTCAATTGCTTACTTATAATCCCAACACAATTGAAGTAATCACAAAGAGCTGGAAAAACATCAGAACAATATGATCCAATCGGGCACTCAGAACACGGTACACCATGTTGAAATGATCTTGTTATATAGCCTTCATTACCCTTTGGGCCATAACAACAAAAAAATAAAACTCCTGTTTCGATACTGTAATCATATATGTAGAATTCGATTAGTATATAGTTTTGCCGTGTATATTTAGCAGATTAATTACCGAGCACCTGCACAACCAACATATTTGGTTGCTGGCCATATCACCTGCGTAAATGCCGAGTATCTAAAATTAAGTCAATCAATTTATTTTGAACAATTATTTGAGTGTTAAACCAATGTACTTTGTTTTACTACAAAATTGGGGTGGTATTCTATCATCTGTTGACGAATAATTATACCATGAATGTATTGCCACATCAACCCAGTTTGAATAACCGGAAAAATATTTAACATAGTAATAATTCACCCCAAACGAATGATTTCTGTCACCAATATAGCGGCAGTCATCTGTAGGACCATAAATACTGCATCGCAAAACATATTGCTCGGCAACTTCGGCTAGCTTGTCATCCCAATGCATTTTATTCATATTTGGTATTTCATAATCAACCCTTTGCGCTTCTATATTACGCAGTGCATTGTGGCTCGATACCAATTGTAATTTTAATTCATCTGTCATTCCGATTAACTTGAACCTAGAGCAATTGGCATAATTTCGATCCTAAAATATAACCGAACAATATTAGTTATATAATTATAGTAAGGACATCGATTTACCATTGGATGACAGAAAACATGACTTGTCGATGTATATCCGCATAATAGATCTTCATTTTCGCATATCGGCTGATCAAATTTAATGTACGGGACTGCCGACCCATAAATATCATAATCGTTGAACAACAAAATCGTTTTCATATTGAAAATTGTCAGGACGAGCTGTATAAGGAATTTCATTTTGACGTACAGATGGTTGGTGTCATGACATAATATATATAAAAGGAGTGTACTAGGATCACCTCAAACTACAATTTTATGGTGAGGTGAATAAAATTTAAAGCAAATTAGGCTGATGGAATTATACGTGCGAACATTTTTAGTACCACGTGGGGTGGATACCTTACAGTTTTCGAGGTCATATATGAACTTACCCTAATATTCATGTCTTTTGTGTGCCAAAGCCGGGCATGCGCATAGGGGTGAACTACCGTGTCTTCCCTCATCTCGTCCATACAGCATCTGCAAAAGTCATTTGCTTCTAGTCCTAGCCTCCTCGCATGTACTCCAAGTAAGCAGTGCCCTGTGAGTATCACTACGATCGTTTTTAGTTCACATCTTCGTAGGGAAATAAGTCGTGTCTTTGAGCGTTTTAAGTTCAGTTTTGGCCAGACTTGCCTTGCTACACTTCATGAAAGGGTGTTCGTCCATCTTTCATTCTATTGCCCCCTTTTTAAGCACAGTTTTGCGTGCCTTATTGGGTCTCTCCAAGTTTGCTCTTTCTGGTAGCAGTTGGAGACGTACAGAGCTAGGTCCACAGATTTCCCTTTACAGTAAGTATGCTGAGACTGTCTATAGGCTTTATTTTTGAACGTATACAGATATCCATCAGCCCTTTCAAGATTTTCAGTAGAAAGGATGATAGAGTTATGGATCTTAAGTCTTTTAACTCTGATTCTGCCCAGTCTCGCGCGCACACATCTATACCTACGGACCTATTCTAAACACCCTTTGAAGATTACTTACAGCCAGGGGAGGATAATCAACGAGTTGATCTGAATCTCCGAAGGAATAATTTGGTCAGGACCAGCCGATTTATCGGGTTTGAAACCTTCAAGTGCCAATGGGATCCACTTTTTGGTTACTTTTTGGTCCTCTATGCGCAGTGAGTGTGCTTTTCGATTAATAGTAGTCTTTGTCGAGCCGTTAAAACTTCCTGGAAAGTGGATTACGATGAGAAGTGTGAAAGATTCCTCCTTTTAGGGGTCCAAATGTTGAGCTTTTCGGGTGGTGCAGTTTAATTTGTGTGATATTTAGCATAACCCAAGCGCAGTCACCTCTAAGAGCTCCATTGGTTGGGCTATCTCTCCTTCTAGTGTAACTGGTTCCTGTGTGGACGGGCTGCTGTCCTCACCAGGTTCGTATAGGTGTGTTCCAGCGTCGTCTTTTTTATAGACTGTGAGAGTAATCTACCCGAAACTGAAGTCAATCACTCCCTTAGGCATAGCAAGAGAATCCAGCGACTCCTTATTGATTACCATAATAGATAATCGAGAGCCCCCTTTGGCATTCATCCAATTCCATGTAGGAAGATTAAGGTTACTGATCCGTATTATCTCCAGGATCTTTTCTGGGTCACCCTGTTCGGTTGGTTTCTAGACGTGCGCTCTTGGTCTGCTAGGAATAACTTTCGTGGTTACCTCCGTCAGTCTTGTGCTTTGCCACACTTCGCCTACTTCCACTACAGCCTTCTTGTACATATCAACTGATCTGGCATCAGAGCAGGCTGTTAGTTTAATATACCCTTGATATCATCTCGCATCTCTGCAGTATGGAAGTAGTCCTGGAAGTTCACCTGTGACTTTAAGGAAAATGGAGTTTAATATCATCCACTAATCTTGATTAATCTATATAACTATATTTTTCTCTGGTGATGCTTCCTTCTTCATGACAGGAGAAATGACTGCTAGCACCAAAGCACGCTCCTTGACAATGTCACTGAAAGACTGTTTCGGCATAACCTTGTGAGGAATTTCCTTCTCCGCTTGTAGTTTGGTTTCGTTTGTGTCGACAGATTATAGCTCTTACTAGGAGAGCTGTCTTTTCGACACATGGAATTTCACCGAGCAATGGATGCCGACCGTTTTCTTGGCCCATATCACGGATTCTTCTTGCTCACTCGCGAGCGTCCATTCCTGTAGTGCTGCTTGGACGGAGAGATCTTGATTGATCCTCCTTCAGCAGCGCTAGGAATCTCTTTCCTACCTTTACGGTTCCGAGTGTTGGTCTCGGTTTTGTGGTTGGTTGGTGTTTTAAGTGTATCTTTATGGAGGAAAGGATTTTGTGATTGGTTTCATATATAGCTAATAGACTATTAAGCCACGAGCGAAGTTCGAATTATTGCATCATGAATGCACCAATTCGTCAGATTGATGGGCTAATATGGTCCGACGACTCGATGGGATGTTTTAAGAAAACTTCTGGTCGAAGATCAGATGGCAATGTCGCATAAAGATAATCAAGGCTATAAACCTTGAGATCCCACAATTTCTCTTTGTTTTTTCAGATCTGGGAAATACCTCAATTGACAGTTAAATCACACGGGGTTTTGTCTACGTAACCAACTATCTTCATATGAGTTCGTCTTAAGCCTTACGATTTGTTGAATAAATTCGGTTTCGTCAGCAAAATATTGGCGTGCCCGACCATGCAGATAGTTTTTCTCAGCCATATGGTCAGAACTCAGAATGCATTAAAAACGAAAATTATGTTGTGGCACCAAGTATGATCCATGGAGAGTTTGATGAAGGATTTGACATTTTTACCACGGATGATATAAACGAAAGAGCTTTTAATGCAGACCAGTTATTAGAGGTTGCACTGATGAGGACGTAATCCGGTTTTTAATAAACACCTGCGCAATTTTGAGGCCTTCCAATGGCCAATGAATTAGCAGATCAATTTTTTACAAATGATCACATAAACGAAAGAGCTGGGAAATTTCTATCAGATCTACACTCTTGTGTGGTCCCATACAAAGAGTTGTACAAAGAACTTTCCAAAGTATAGGATCACAACGCCTTACACAAAGTTTGCTATTAAAATCAATTAGCTTGTGCCTGAAACGGTTCCTGATAGGCAAACCTTTTGATTAGGCCTAAGCTCTTGATTTGGTCTTTGTTTAGGATAGGACGTTTAAAACAAAATATGAGAGAGTTTAGCCCTAAACCAGATAGTAGTGACAAAAATAAACAACCGAAGCTGAGAGCTTCTTGGAGTCTATTGGTGAAAGCGAACGAGAACAGACGTATATTTTGTTTTTTTTTTGTCTGCTCTGTTCTATGTGTTAAAAATAAAATAGATAATTAATATGTGTAAAATCTGTGTACAAGTGATACAGTGATAAATGGATAAATAGAACTATATATTCGGATAAGTACCGGTTTTATTAATTTTATTGGTTTTTTGGTTTCCCGTTTGGATTTATTTTTTGTATAAGTCGCCATCATTTTATTTTATTTCGTGAATCCACAAATACATAGATCGCAATATCCCGTTAAAATATTTTAAATACGACGTATATCATTCTGTCTCGCATAGTCGTATTCTAATGTTTTGTTTTTCATCGAAGCCTGTTTTACTATATAAAACAATGTTTTACTATATGTATGGACACACACACACTTGATCTTAATACAATCTACAAGGAAAAATACATATATTTCCTTTGGAAGATCTCTTCTGATATTTTGCTTTGTGTGTGTGTGTATGTCAATACGTATAATAGAACCTCACCAGTTGCATTTATATTTGTATTGTTGTTGTAAATCTGGTAAAGTAACTATTGTAGTAGGTCGTGTAAAATTCTAGATTTTGCTTTGACTTGTGTTCATTTCCTAAAAAAATCGTTTATACTACGCGTTGTTGTTGTTGCGAAGTGATCTAATTAGATTTGAAAATAAAAACTGTTGCCTTTTATGATTAGTTTTATTCTGATTCAATTTTATTAATTAATGGATTTAAATACGAGTAGATAAGCATTTTTAGAAAGAACGACGAAGAGAATGTGTTTTGCTGTAACTCGTGTGCACTGTTAACATTTCGTAAATGTGCCACAGACTCGTATCGTCATCTCCATTCGGAGGTATCTTGGTTGATGATGAAACATTTTTTTAACTTCGATTGATTTTCTCTTTCAATTGTGATGGAGATGACGCCGGATGAATATGACCGTGATGGGCATTGTGAATGACATCAATAATGACTCGTTGTTTCTTTGCGATGAGCCAAATAAGCATCATTGTTTGCATCACATGCGATGTGATGGTTTGTGCTCATTGGTGGTGATCGAGTTCACTGGTTGTCATTCCATGGTTCCATCGAAAATTGTGTGTCATTCCATCGAGATGGAGAGTTTGTTGTGTGGTTGATTTGGAATGTTTGTTGGCCACTTCTCTGTTATGTTGGAGGACGTTATTATCGTGCTTACAATTGTATGTGGGTCAGGTTTCGTACTAGATCCAATAAATGTTTTTAGTCGTTCGCTGTTTTTCGAGTTGGTTTTCGATGTGAGAGGCATCTCTTTTGGTCATAAATTCAAAGTCATCACGCAGGTTGTATTGTATAATGCCCCCAATGTCACGTTTACGGATTACGTACTCTTGATTGGCTGGCATAAGCGGTTCATTTTGTGAAAGTGTTTCCTGCAGATATTATTGGTTCGTGTAGCTGTTGTGTGGTGGAGTCGCAGGGGTGAAGTGTGGCTTTCGTGTTGTAGAGGTGTATACCGACATCTGCTCTCGGCGGAATTTTTTTATGTGTTCGGGTGTAGCAGGAGAGGGAATCACCTGTAACATTTTGAGTGGTAATAGGGTTGGCGACCGGGAAGTCGATGCACAAAGGAGATGTGTTGACTGGTGGATTGGCCCGTTTGGGTGCACGTTCGCTCTTTGGGAGTGACACGTCATTGCTAGTATCTCTTAAAGAGGGATATCGGCCATCACTTTGGTGATCTGCACCGGAACAGGTGGAGCGGCTTCATCTCTGGTCGACTGTCCAAAGTCTTCTTTGGAACAACAAATCACCAAAGATCTTTTTTTTTTTTTTTTTTTTTTTTTTTTTTTTTTTTTTTTTAATTGTGATGGACCCACTTTGAGGATTTGCTGGGATCATGTTCCGAATGAAAGTTCGGAACGTCGTGGGCTGCGAGCAGTGTGAGGAAGGAGAGGAGGAAACTGTTGAACGCTTTAGTGTTCCTGTTCCTCGTGCTCTTCTCATGGAGTGCACGGCTTTCGATGCCTATTGAGGATCTGACTAACAGCCTTGAGGATACCAGATGGCTTGCACTTTGTTAAATGGTATTTTATTAAGTTATCTGGTAATTTGTATTATTACAAGCATGTTTCGGTACTGTAGGTGTTCGTCGGGAAGGGAGTGTCGCACTGGGCCGGTCGGGCCTGGGTGGTCCATCGTAGGGTGTATAGGCTTGGGATCGGTAAGGAGACGCTTGATTTGCTTGGATTGGAAGTGAAACTGGGTGCTGTTTGCGATGATGAGCTCTCAGATTTACATCAAACTTTTGTTTGTTGGTCGCATGTTGACTGCGTCAGGGACACGCTTCGTTGTTTAGGTTCTCGATGGGGTTGGGCGCGCGTTGTAGGCGTTGGTTGCATTATTTTGTGGTTTGGTGCCTCTGTTGGTGTTGTGTCAATGTTGTTCTCGGGTTTTGTGAGTGGTGGTGGTGGTTTGTGGATTGGCCTTGTTGTTGGAGCCCCACCCGGGCCTCGATGTGAACCTGCTCGAATCTTTCGATCTGGGCCTGTACTGGATATACTTCCATCGATTTCGTTTCCCAGAGTGTGCGTCCAGTGAGATGTTTTAAAGGTGGCAATTTGTTGTCTTTGATAGGCACTAGGACTTTTTGCATATTTTAGTGTTTTACATACTTTATGTAACCATTTTCTTCTGTGTTGTAGTTGGTATAAGTACTCGGAATGCCTGGTTTTCCAGGACTCCTGTTTGGTTGCATCATGCAGTGTTGCACCAATTGGGAAGGAAGTGAACGGGAGTTGGAGGGGGGATGTATGTGGCATCAAGTGTTATTGGAGGAAGTGGTTTTGGAAACAAGCCTCTGCTTGTTGAATTGTCTGTTGATGTTTCTTCAAGTGTTGGTGTTGCTTCTCCTATAACTTTGAATGGGTGCTTTTTCACTTAATTTGCAGCAGCCTTCCGGGTTCCACCAAAATGTGGTGAAGCTGGTGGTATATGAAATGCCATGTTGTCTCATCGTTCCCCCCAAAAAGTTGGATGACTCAAGAGGCGGGTGGCTACATTCCGTTTCTCTTTCAAGCTTGTTTTTTTTTGCGCCGACGAAATTGGAGTCATTGTCGCTGTGTGGGTCACTGCACAGTCATGCCTGTGCGTGTAGGCTGCGATAATTGTTTAAATGGTTAGATTGCTAACTGGATCGGTATGTGGTATGGACTGCAGACTGCGGATTGGTTTTGGGCTTGGATTGGTAATAGAATTGATTTATTGAATTAATTAGTTCTTACAGGTTCCTGAGACATGAATTAATAAATTTTTTTCTTAAGAGTTTTGTATTATTGTTTTAATCTTGGTGGAGGGCAGGTTAGTGGATTGGTGTTGCAGATAGGAGATTGCAGATGGGCGATTGTAGATTGGGGGTGTGATTGGCTTGGTGTTGCCGACTGGAGACTGCGGCAGATTGGTTGTGGGCTTAAATTAATGATAAAATTAATTTTTTAATTAATTCTTACAGCTTCCTGAGCCATATATTAATAAATTTTTTTTTCAGAGTTTTGTATTATTGTTTTAATCTTAATAAAAAGCAGGTGAGCAGATTGGTGTTGCAGATAGGAGATTGCAGATAGGCGATTGTAAATTAGAAATTGGATTGTCTTGGTGATGCGGACTGGAGACTGCAGCGGATTGGTTGTGGGCTTAAATTAATGATAAAATTAATTTTTTAATTAATTCTTACAGCTTCCTGAGCCACATATTAATAAATTTTTTTTTCAGAGTTTTGTATTATTATTTTAATCTTAATAAAAAGCAGGCGAGCAGATTGGTGTTGCAGATAGGAGATTTTAAATTAAAAATGTGATTGTCTTGTGATTATCTGCTAACAGTAGTTTAGTAACGATTGTCATGGTGTCTGTAACCGGGTCGTTCTCTCCTTACTAACATACCTTCCTATCCTTACCTATCGTTTTATGTAAACGGCTGTAGGAATAGGCCCGGCGTTATCCGGGAATCTTGCCTAGCGCTTGGTCCTACAGTCCTATCAATCAATCAATCAATCAACCGAAGCTGAGAGCTTCTTAGCATAATTCACATTTGCTGAAATTCGATTCCAATGTGAAGGTCGGAAGAACGTTAAGGTTCCTGTAGTATTATTTAGAGCATTCGGAATTGTAAAGTAACTCTATAGAAGTGTTACGCAAATAATTTTTTTGGCGTTTTAAGCCTGTTAAAAGCTTTATGGTGGTACTTGGTGATTGAACCTAAGAAGATGCTCTTATCTATCAGTCTGATGAATAATTTACCTATATGGCTTGTTACCAATAAAATATTACAGTCACTTTTTTTTTTAATTAAAACCAATTTATTAATTGATTAATTATATAAAATGACTGTGATTAAGCACAAAAAATAACAGAATAGATTCGGATATTTATTGACTAATCCAAAATTGTCGTAGTTATCACAAAGCGCTTGAAACACATTGGAACAAGACCAGCCCATCGGGCACTTCGAGCATATGTCGCCATACTTAATTACACTGCCTAGTTCCTTTTCAGGTTCTTGTTTCGGACCATAATAACAAACAAAGAGTAACCCACCAAAGACTCTATAAAAAATAATAAATAATTAAACGTTCTGGATTATCTGGATTATAATTGTGCCAAATATTTATTACCGAGCAGCTGCGCAGCCAACATACTGTGTAGTTGGCCAAAGGAATAGTGCCGCTGGACAAAACCTAAAACAAAATAGGATTAACCGTACATTCTAAAATCCGTGCCGTTTTACTATTTACCCAGCACCATGACACAAATTAACAAGGCCACTATCAGATGCTGAATAATTATGCCAGGAATGTATTGCAACTTCGAGCCAAGTTTTATATCCATAAAAGTCAGACGAATAATAATAATTCTGATCGATTGGATGCAAAAAGTCACCAATAAAATGACATGTATCAGGACCGTCCATAGGACAACGATAAATATATTGCCTAGCCATTTTATACAGAGTATAATCCCAGAATAATCGGTTCATATTGGCTATTTCAAATTTTACCCTCTCTGCTTCCAAATTGCGTAGTCCATTGTGAGCTGCGAGTATTCTTATTTTATAATCATCATCCATCGTAATCATTTCAAAATCCTTGCACTTCGAGTTACGAGTTTTCTAGAAAATTATAAAACATTACTGTACAATCATTTACCTAGACTGTAAATCACATTTTAGTTTACCAATTCATTACACATGATATGTGAATCCGGTGTTTTTCCGCATAAGGCCACAAGTGTATTGCACGGATCCATTTCAAAAGTTAAGAACCCTTTTACACCAAAAATTTCAGGGTCCTCAAATGATAGAAAAGTTTGTATATTCCAAATTGATACTATTACCTGCAAACATAGTTTCATGATTTTTAATTGTGATCTGATAGTTTACAGACAGCTGATATTCTTGTAATAACAAATATTTAAAAACTTCATTTTCAATGTAGATTTGATCGAAACATAATTTGGTCGACAGCCAAAAAACATATTGTAGGTTATACAGTACAGGTAGATTCGAGCTATTAGTCCCTTTCCAATCGACCAACCGCTAGTAAACCGCTAGTAGTTCGGTTCTTATTTTGGCTAAATTTAATATTGTATGTCCTCGATAACTTTACGAATTACATCTCTAAGGTCTTGAATCCATTGGTACAGTCCTTATCTTTCATAGGGCCCTAATGAAACAGGTAATAGGCTAGGTTAGGTTGAGTGGCTGCTTCAGCACACTAAGACCGGCGACGGTCTGTTGTGATACCCCAGGATCTTACTCCCCTATTACCCTTATGAGAACCAGCTACTAATGTAGCGTGATAAGTCTCGCACCTTATAGTTTTCGAGATCAGATAGGCAAGAACTTACCCAAATATGCATCTCTTTTGTGTGCCAACGCCGGGCATGAGCATAGGAAGTGAACTACAGACAATTCCCTTTCCTCGTCCATACAGCCTCTGCAAAAATCATTTGCTTCTACTCCTAGCTTACTTGCATGTTCTCCGAGTAGGCAGTGTCCTGTGAGTGCCCGCACGATCGTTTTTAGTTCAAGTCTTCGTAGGGAGATCAGTGTCTTTGAGCGTTTCATGGGTACACCTTTAGCTAGACTTGCCTTGCTACACTAATTGAGAGGGTGTTCGTTGCTGAGTCTATTGCCTCTTTGTTAAGCACAGTCTTGAGCACAGTTTTGAGTGAACCTAGACTATCTTAATGATGACATGCTCACTCATTTTATTTAGAGATGAGCGACAACCAGACATTATGTTTTAACCAGTTCAGGACCTCCTCAATTGCTATCACCTCTGCCTGGTACACGTTGCAGTGATCTGAGAGACGAACTGCTATATCTACCTCTAATTTATCACAGAAGACTCTAGCTCCTACTTGACCGTGTAGCTTGGAGCCTTCCGTACAGAACTGCAATGCTTTCGTTTTCGCGTAGCCGACCCACTCCTGCAAGATTACCTTGAGGGGCAGGTAGTTCGGAACCTTTTATCGAGTGGCCGTAATCGCCGCTTTTCTTACCATAAAAGTCCACAGGGTTAAATCAAAAGATCTCGGTGGCCAATTGTGATCACGTCTTCGAGGAATAACACGAATCTTTCTTGCAAAATTGCGATTGTTTCGTTTGAAAGTTGAGAATGAACGTTGTTCACATCTACATCTTCCATTGTCAGCCATAAAAAAACCATTAATCATAGCCCGGTATTTTTGAATAAAAAGTAAGATCCAATCACACCGCCAGCCCAAAAACCATACAAAACAGTGACACGTTGAGGATCGAGAGTCTTTTCAACAATCATTCTTAGATTTTCTGAGCTCCAAATGCGACAATTCTGCTTATTAGCTTAGCCTCCGAGGTGAAAATGGGCACCATAGCTGAAGATGATTTTTTGGTGAAAATCTGGATCATTTTGATGCATCTGAAGGACCAAATCAGCGAAGATATTACTTTTATGAACGACCGGCTTTAGCTAAATAGATCTCCACGCAAAATACGGTCATTTGTTGAATGTCTAGTCAAAGATCGACGAGTAATCGACAAAACTGGGTTTTATTTAACACTGCAGGCCACAACAGCAATATTCTCAGTTGTTCTTGAGCGACGCACACGATTTCAATTTTCACATCACAAACTTGTCCAGCTCCAATTTTTCCACCAGTTTCACTATTGTCGAGTGCTTCACGACGTACGTACCATTTTAAATAATAGCGTAGTTTTACTTGTTAAATTCAAAATATGACTACTTCAAAATTGAAAGGTATTTAAAAGAAAACCTCTTATTCGAAAACCATTTATAAGAGACTTGCAGGAAAGCATAAATTGTCTGAAAGCAGTTATATACACGTATCAAAGCTTTACTTTCGAAGAAAAAGTATCAACCACTCACGCTTGATACGTCCATTAATTGGTTCAGTTAAATCGTTACCAAACTCTTGTGATAAATTGCAAGGCGAAAAATCTTTTCAACAAACCAAATATTTTGTGGATTAATTTTTTTCACAGTGAAAGTGTACACACTTATCGGACTACTACAGTATTTTGGCCTTTCGGGCCAAATTATGTTTTCAAGGACGAAGTTATCTTTGCCTCATCGTACTTTTTGTGAAAAATCTTCTGTGAAAATGGTTCTCAAAGATTCTCCTTATTTAACCATGAATTCTACTCTCACTTCGCCACGTAGAAAATGGAATTACATGAAAAATCTGACGGATTTCACATATATACTGAGGCTTATTGAGCTTCAAGAAACTTGACGTAAAAGTCAATACTATTTGTCTCAAGACTATACATTGTTATATGAGTGGAGATGATCTAAGCAATCTTGGGTTTGATTTCTCATTAAGCAATGGTGAAAAGGTTCTGTTGACTTTTA
This sequence comes from Tipula lateralis, assembly GCA_963932295.1. Classification (NCBI taxonomy): domain Eukaryota; kingdom Metazoa; phylum Arthropoda; class Insecta; order Diptera; family Tipulidae; genus Tipula; species Tipula lateralis. The sequence continues at coordinate 88,538,100 of OZ010738.1, read as the reverse complement.
ACTATTCGATATTTGAATGTTTAAACTCTGCTTCTGTATGAGCTGATGATGTAAACCAATTTTGACAAAAAAATGAATAAGCTCAGTACTCCAGGAATAAAAAAACCATCGAAAAATGAGGTATGAATAATCAGTGAACACTTCCTGCTAAATACGGAGTTATGATGGATATTTTCCAACAAGTCAAGGATGGCATGAGAGTATATAATGCGATTTTCCAATGTGAAGGTCTAATAATTGATGAAACGCAACCAAATTATCAAAATCTTGTTCGCTAATACTATTGCTGTTACCAGTCTGATAAAGTGAACTCTGGCTTGGAAAGTATTAAAATTTGATGAGCAGTGTCATCTTGCTGTTGAATATTGCATGAACATTTTTATGATACACTGAACATTTTTATGTGAACTCATGAAATTCGGAAGATTAACCTGTCATGATTCCTTCCTCATCGATCACTCAATGAATAAGTTTTTTCGCAATAGATGGCTGTATTATAATTAAGAACAATCTGTTGAGATGTTTTGCGAGGAAAGAAGTACAGAGACTTATGCGCTACTCCTTTGATGTACGAATGCTGAGAACAATCGAGAGAATCAGACTGAACCATGGAAATTGGAAAAAGGTTTGTATAAACGTCGATTGAGTGTGGACAAGGATTGTGTGTTGTGTGACAGCCTGACTGGGTGGACCATGTTTAACATCTTATATTATGGTCTGCTCGAAATAAAATCTTTCAGATCATGTTTCAGCATTCATCACAATGCAAGTAATTTAACATGAGTAATGAGTGAGGGAGGTTTGGCTTATAAGAAAATGTATGAATTTATGAAAATGAGAGAGTTGTTTATTTTTTAAAGCCAAGCCCTAAATGAAAAAAAAGTTGAATACTGCTGAAAGAAATGAAAGAGAATGTATCTTATATTGATAAATGTCGGCAATTATGTATGGAATACAGTATCAGATAAATATCCGCCTCTGTTAGCCTCACAAATGCGAGCCCTTTTGAGCATATTTTTCACTACATTCTCACACATTTCACGCGGTATTTCATTAATTTCATCTCGAATATTATGTTTGAGTTGCTCAAGCGTTTCTGGTTTGTTTGCGTAAAGCCTTGTTTTTCAGATATCCCCACAAAAAGAATTCCGGAGCAGTCAAATCAGGTGACCGTGGAGGCCAATTAACATCACCATTTTTTGAAATAAATTGATGTGGAAAGAGGTCTCGCAGTAACTCCATTGTAATCCTGGCTGTATGCGATGTGGCACCGTCTTGTTGATAACACATGTTAATCAAGCCCAAAAGCATGCAGTTGTGGCGTTAAAAAGTATTCAATCATAGCACGATATCGCTCCCCATTCACATTTACCGTTACACCGTTTTAATTTTCAAAGAAGTGAGGTCCAATGATTCCTCCCGACCAAATTGCACACCAGACTGTCACTTTTAATGGATGTAAAGGTTTTCCATTGCCCAGAATCAACCATTCTGTTTATTCACATATCCATTCAAATGAAAATGTGCCTCGTCACTCATTATGATTTTTTCATGAAAATCGGGGTTGTCATGGGCGAGCTGTCAAATGAATCTTAACTGGAAACAAATGCAAATCCTTGTGCAAAATTGTGGAAAAACTTGTTCTTTGAAGACCAAGCTCCTGAGCACGGCGTCGAATTGAGGTTGATGGATTGTTTTGAACACTTTCTTGAGCATGCAGTAACGTTTTCAGCCGATCTTGCAGTACGTTGTGGCCCATGCTTGGGCTTATCACCTACAGACACTCTTTCTTCGAAATGATACACTACACGATAAAAAATGCACGTTGTTTCACCCAAAAAATTCACGTAACTTTCTCATCGTCACAGTATAATCGATGATGGATTTTGATAAAATGTTTTAACGATTAAAGTTGGTTTATCGAATATTTTTTCATAATAAATTTGCCTCGTGTCTACTTCACGACTGCCAAATATAAACTGTCAAGACTGGCGTTTACCAAAATGGCGGCAAAACAAAGTAGTATATCTTCCCGGCGGACACCCTGTACCGTTTTACTCTCGTGATAAGTCTTCGTCAATCCAGTTGTTATGTATGGAGTATAGAGTTTGGTATTATTGAGTAATGCTTCAAACATTTGGCGAATCATGCGTTTGATATATGGTACAAAAAGTTGATGAAAGATACTGAGTTCTTAACAGGGATTCAATACAATGAAAGCCGCGTTTTGGCACGAGAAGAGAGGGCCATCGACTTAAAAAAATTATCTATGTATTGTGTATAAAACAACAATGTAGAGTGTTTGAATCGATATTTGAAGCAACTTAAGTCACAGTTACGTCCGTTAGTAAATCAAACTACTCCTGTGTATATTTTATCACGGGTCATAAACAATATCTGAATATTTTAAGGATGCTTTAATATGAAGGGAATGTCCAAATGTGTCATATTTACGCAGATATATAATAAATGAATACCGAAATTCAAAAATTGCCGAAACTATCTTGAATAAATCGGATAAATCAATCGTATGTGACATCTTCACGCTAAGCTTATTCGAATATGAACACAAGCGACAGTGTCATACTATATGTTCACAATTATTGTTATCATTGTATCATTTGTGTGAAATCGTCACCTTTCACACAAATGATACTACGGGCTTTTTTACGGAGATATTAACGATTTTTTGATTTTAGTAAGCAAATTATATGACCTGCTGCTGACCTACTACAGGAACAGATGATTTGTACAAAATTCCTCATCATTACAAAGCAAATCTGCACCAAATAAAATATGTGTCGCAGCTTCTGTGTGTTTTTCGACAAAATCCCTGGTGAGAGATTAAAGTCTTTTCGAGCAAATGAAGATAGGTTGCCATGTAGATAACCTGAAACTTGATATTTCCACGTGCTCTCAATTTTGGAAGATTTAAATGAATCAAAATCTTTCAAATGTCACCTCAAACGAGTCACTTATGGTCCTGTAATAACATTAGAAGAATCTTTGACCTTCGACTCCAAATCATTTTCTAATAAGATGGTTTCATATAATGAACCTCATCAATCTCTAAGATACTCGATAACTACATTCAATTCCAATGACGTTTTGGAAATGGTACGCATTTGAATACTTATACACTTTACAAAACTGGGTTAAAGGGAAAAATGTTTCGATTATTCCAGGTAAAGACCTTAGTTAATGAAGTCCAAACTAAGGGTCGAATTTCAAACGATCGATTCCCAAGATTGTTTAACTTTCAATCATGGATGGTCACCGCTTAAATATCATTATTGATTAAAGGCTAACCTTTCATGTGACTTAACAGCCAGCTTTGTTCCTTTCGTTTCTGATGAGAATAGAATCAACAATGTATAAAATGGCTTGACGAAAGAAAAACTCGACTTACCTATCACATATTTGAAAGAGTTCATCGGATGGAATTCATATTTCTTGCAGAAACTCGGGTTAAAAGTAAAAATTATTTGTCCCAATATTATATATTACTATACAGACGACCTTTGATGAAAAGGTTGTGTTTGATCCATTCAATATTTGAATGTTTAAGCTCTGCTTTCGTACGTCAATTGGATCAGTGCACGTGCCGTCTGATGGTGATAGCCAACAACAAGAAAAAGCCTCATTTAATAATACTTTAGATAATCTGGTGAGCTTTATTGTGTTGCTTAGCTTGTGGTTCGCGGCATTTTTGCTATAAAATATAGCTCCGTAGTGCCGACATGAAATAACGACCGAATAAGAAGAAATGATAATGTAGAGATCGTATCAACATCCTGATTATTGAAAAATCTGCGACAATAGGAGAATTAATAATTCGATTTTCTTGGAAACTCTTGATAAATTAAGAAATGCAACCCAAGTACTAAAATCTTATTAAGATTAGAATTTCACCATCTACATAGTTACCAGTCTAATCACTGCGTGATATCAGATTTTAATCGTTGTCCTCTAACCAGTTCTAAACTGGAAGGGGATTTTAAGAAGTTCCTAAACCTTCTGGTTGTAACAATAAGGCAACGGTTATATGGCTTCCTGCCGGTATCAGTTTATATACTGGTCATGGTCGTTTCAAAAGTCATTATCATCGCATGGGACTTGCCAGGGATGGCGTATGTGACGAATGTCTTGAGGATATTGATAATAGATGGCACTTAATTGGATTCCTATAAATCTACTGTATTTTAAGACTTGGTTTAAACTGCTCCAGTTTGTTAAGGTTGCAGGGCGTGTCTGTTTGCTTTGATCAAATCCTAGGTTTGCACCTTAGGCCATTTGTGGCATTGAGTGAGGAAAGAGTTTCAGACAACATTAATATTAATGCCAGTCTAATAAAGTTTTTATGGGAAGTATAAAAATCCTGAGTTTATTGACGACAATCAGTATATTCTCGAGCTAAAGAAAACTCAACTAAAAAATATAGTTTTTTTTGTTAAATTAAGCTTTAATTGGGTGCAGGGCGGACTTTTAGACAGTCCTAGCTTCTTGTAACTGCCAGAGCTCCTGCACCCAACGCGCGGTCCTTCAAGTAAAGGTGGATAACTGGCTTAAACTTGTGCATTTCAGTTCAGTTCGAGGTTTCCGCAGCTTCACCGTAAACCTATGCGCATTGACCGTTCCTCGTGTTACACCTCCTGGCGTAACAAATGGTGGTATTTTCTCCGTTAATTCTGCAGAACATGTACCATTTATTAGTCTATAGAACACGCAGAGTTCTGCAACATCTCTGCGGTGTTGTAGACTGTCTAGATCTTTCGTAAGTCTGGAGTTTCGTATTATTCGGATGATACGCCGCTGAACTCTATCCAGCAACTGAAGAGAAGTTACATATGCACCATCCCAAAACGTGACAGCAATATTCTATAGAAGGTCTAATAAAGGTTTTATATATCTGGAGAACCTGATGCGATTTAAAAAACCGTCTGCATCTATTGAGGAACCCGAGTCTACGTGAAGCTGATTTGGCCATTGCGAAAATGTGTTCATTCCATTTTAAATTATTGCTAATTTGAACACCAATCAGACGAATTGAGCCACAACTTACAAGAACGTGGCCTTTTACCACAAAAGAGTATTCGTTGCGACTTCTTTTATAGTTTGATGAGAGTGTCATCCTGTTGCCGATCAACGTAATTTACCATCGATAGAGAAAAATAAATTTAAGGAACTCTTTGACTATATTATTTCAGGCAAAGCTTAAAGACTCAATCAATCGAAAGAGTCTATATGATATTAGCTCCATTATTTAGAAATACCAAACAAAGGCGTAGATCTGTGGAGAATTACTGTCAAAATACTATGTTAAAATTAAGAACCTATTGAGAAGTATTGCAAGTAATTCTGAAGCTCGACACAGAAATGCACTTTCCACGAAATTTTTTGAAATATCTCTAAATACAATATTATCTTGTCAGGCTATCCAATTAAGTTCTTGCATATAGACGATATAGACGTGAACTACTAAAATGATTGTTGGCTTTAAACTCAACGAGTTGTAAGTTAATTTTGCGATAGCTTCGAACATTCCAACAAATTGATGAAATGAGCTTTTATTATCCAGAGTGAGTACGCTGGTATATTGTTAATTATTTTTTTAAGCAGAACATTATCTAAAGCTCGTTGTGACTGGTATGATGAGTAGATATTCTCAATAATCTAAAAAAAAATATTTTTAATAATTCAATCTACCAACTGCTAATCGCGAATATCTTTTTACCGACATAATACTTGGAATTATTTTAAAAAGACCATGGTTGTTCTTGTTCGTTGTATATTAAAGGACTTTAAACATTTATAGTTCAAAATTGAGAGAATATTCAATTCTAAGCCATAAACTTTTTTATCATTTTCTAATCGGAGGCACCCCAGTTGCATGCAATAAACCGCATCAATCTCTAAAATATTTGATAGCTCCTTGACAGAATGACAGAATCGTTTTGGACATGCTATTTGCAGTTGAATACTTACACTCTAAAAAAAATTGAGTTAAATGGGGAAAGTGAGTCCCATACCATTAAGGTATACATAATATTCTAATGCTAGTTGATTAAGATGTTCGGTCAATGTGATGAGCCTCCGAAAAATCGTTACGAATATTCCAGGTAAGGTTCAGAAGGTATAAGTGATGAAGTACAAAGTAATGGTCGAATTTTCAAACGATCGATTTCGAACATTTGATAAGATTCCAATCATGTAGTATATAGTAAAAACGTACAAACGTACTTGAATATCATTTTGAGTTCGGTGTTTGAATAAGTGAGCTCTGGATCAATACACGCGACCTCTGATGGTCAACTAAAGAAACAGCATCATTTATTAATACTTAAGATAATCTGGCGAGTTCTATTGTTGAGCACGATGCTAAGTTGGTGGTTCGTGACTCTTTTGTTTTACTGTAGCAGAACCCAGTCTGACAAGTTTTATAATACCGCCCAAGTGGCACAGTGGTTAAAGCTGTGGCAGTTGGAGTGGGAGGTACCGGGTTCAATTCCCGATAGGAGCAGGTTGCAAAAGGGATTTTTCACCACTTGATTACGATCGGTGGTGTGAATGAACACAACTATAACCCCCCGGTTGGAGTGCAGAATATGGAGTGCCGACCCATCTTCCATGTCAGTACTATAGACTGGCATGGAGCTATGCAATGTGCAGATGGTTAGGAAAATCGGAGCTATAGCCGTACGACCTCAATTTGGCTGCAAAACGTAAGGTAAGGACGTAAATAAGCGAACCACAAAAGAGTTGGGAGTGCCTTGAGCCCCAAAACAGATGGCATAGAAATAAACCAAAAAAAAAAAAAAAAAAGTTTTATAACATATAGATCCGTATACTCCCGACATAATGATTAAGAATAATTTAGAAATCATATCAGCCTTCATACGTATACATGTGGCTACTGTTTATCGCAAAGTCATAATTGTAAGTATCAAGATCTTGCCTCGAATAGCATACCACAATCTAAAAAAACAACCCAAAAATGTTAAGTTTGATAAGGAGTTTGAATTCATCCTGCTATTGAGCAATGTCATATAGCCTATAGTAAAGTACGACTTAAGGTTTGCTATCGCAAGGAAGTGTCAGGCAAGCCAGACTTATTCAATCGAAGGCATGATCTGGCCGTAAAAAATGGAAATTGCAGGAATATCTTTAAAGACAATATTATCTGATCAGGCCACCCAATCTACTTAAACAGTAGTCGTTGACCTTAAAACCAACGAGCAGTAAATGACACAAAAAATTGATGAAATCGAGCTTTTTCAGAAAATCATTGCAAACAGTGAGTTTTTAATGATTTTCCAATGAAGAAAATTGTCTATGACACGTTTTGGTTGTTCACAAAGGTATGATGAGTAAATATTCCAATAATCTAAAAAAAAATAATTTTAATTATTTAATTAATTTTTAATTGCGAATATCTTCTTACCGACATAATACTTGGAATTATTTTAAAGAGATTCGATCGATAGTAGTTTTTGCTCATTTCCAAAACTACCTAAATTCCACTAAATAAAATTTAAACAAATAGTAACGAAAAATTATTAATTATTTTCAGATAAATCAACTGTACAGCACAACATTTGTGAGAAAAATAAATATTGCAGCGGAAAACGTTGACACGAAAAAAAATTACAAGTGAAAATCTCCACCTATTTTAAAAAAAGAAAATTATTTTTCCACGAAACAAAATTTTTTCCCCGGTTCTTAACCATTTTCTCGTACTAAAATTTAAGCTTTGACGGGTGCTGCCATCTCTTTAAAAGTAATCGAACTAAAAATTAATTGAAAAGTTTTCCAACCCCCTCGTTTCGTAACAAATATAATGCTATTCCAAAAAGCTTATCTATCACATATGGCAATATTCCAATATTGCAACATTTTTGTTGTGCTTATGTTACATAAACAACATTTAACAGTGTATCCTATAAATGCAATGTGAGTGAATTTATACGCACGCTCCTATCTTCAATTATACGGTCGTCCTAGTCTAATGTACCCCCGATGTAAAAAGAAAAATTAAATCTGAAGTCTTTCGAACTTAAAAGCTTGCTCGATATCATTTTTATCCGAAAGCTAATATTTTAACATCCCGTTTTAAGTTTTTTTTAAGAATTTTATATGTTAGACAAATTAATAGTTTAATCAAACCATAATCAATTAATTAATAGTTAATAACTGGTTTAATGTATTGGAAATTATAAAAATTATAGATGTAGCCTTCATGTGATATTAAGTAAAGTGTGTTATGTAAAGTGTAAGAAAAAACGGGAAAGTCTAGAAAATTTTGCGGGTGCAAGTGGAAAAAAAAATTTTTTTTTAAGAATTTTGGCTAAATCTTATAATCGTGTTATAAAATTTATATTAAATTTTATATATTTAATGTTTTGGAATATAAATTGTTTTCTTAAAGATTTTGGTACAGTGTACGGTGTGCGTTAAGAAAAGGATATTTAGTTGCTGTTGTTGTACAACAATTTGATATAACAAATCGATAAATAAATTATATATATAGTTTCAATTGATCTTTTATTGTTATTGCCTATATAAACTATATCAATGTAATAGGCATACACAACCGCATTTTTTATATAAATTATATTATGTATTAATGTTAATAACTAAAAACTATTTTATTAATTTATTAAGATGATATTATATAAAATCCCAGAATTTATTATCTGGGTGATCAACACTAAGAAAAATAAAAAAAAGTGTTTACTATTACTATTTTATTACTATTATTATACAATAATATTAATAACATCAATATTGGCTGTTAGTGAAAATAATTTTATAGAAAATAATAAAAATAGTATAATTATTAATAATCATAATAATGATAATAGTGTAAAAACAATACTAAGTGATTTAGTTGTACTAACTACTAATAGTAATAATAATAATAATAATATAAAAATACATAGTAATGGCAGTGTCGTTGTTGTAGAAGGTAATAGAAATTTATTAATAAATAATAAAAGTGATCATGATAATAATAAAAACACAATAAATAATAATATAAATAATGATAGTATAAATATAAAAAATAGTAATGATATTGTATCGGAGGCACAACCAAAAAAATTGACAGCATCTTCGTCGTCGTCGTCTACGATGTCGCACAAAATCTCATCGGACATCAATAATATCGACGAGGAAGATGAGTACTTTGGTGAAGATGATTATGGCGAATTATTTAATAAAAGCGGTAAGTGACCATTTTTTTCATCTCTATTAATATTGTGTCCTCAATTTTAGAAGTCTATTTATTTATATGTCATGTATATAAAATCGATTTACTACCCACTTATGTCTATATACGCCTTAATGCACAAATCTATAAAATATATCGTTTTATTACGATTATGCAAATTAATAATTTGGCCATTATTGTACTGCCTATATATGACTGACTAGTCTGATGATGTGTGCATAAAATTATGTATCGAATGGAGTATATAATCCATCTTTTAGCTGTCAAACGTGTTGCTACTGTAACCGTAACGCTATGGACATGCGCATTGTCATATTGATTGTTGAAAAGAAATTGAAACTAGCGAAAACTCTTTGAAATTTATACTTTACCCGGTTGGAATTACTTACAACATAAGTGAGTAAATAAAACAAATTTGATTAGATGATGGATAGTTAAAGTGTGTGCATACGAGACCAAATGACATCGGTGACCCAGAAATCTTATAACACTTTAGCAAATATTATTTTTTCATTTTAATGATAGTATGTTGCCAGTATTCGAGAAAAGGGGAAAAAGGGCAAATAATGATCTGTATGAACAAGCATTTAGAGGTCGATACGTGCACGCGACTCGTAAGTTATTTCCAACCGTTTTCCAGTTGGTATATTCAAATTTTTTCAGAAAAAACACTCAATAAAAGTTTGCTCAAAAGTCGAATCATAATATGGTAATGACAGTCAACTATTAAGCATTTTGATTGACGAGAGGTTACCAATAATCTAGGAGAGCGACTACTACTAAAACAGCATTTTTGAGGAACATAAAAAAGCCTGGTCTAGATTCGATTAACTCCAGCAGAAGCTATAAAGACCAGGAAGGTGAAAAGTTGTTTCGGTCTTATTCTGAACTAACCAAAAAGAAAGAATATGCACCTGTCCAATAAATTGCACGATTCAATACATTAAGGAAGAAACATAAAATCAAGAACAAGACTGAAATCGTGTTTTGCAAATACCGATCTGATGAATAGAATTTTGCTTTAAAAAATTATCAAAAATGCATCTATCAATGTCGCCCAGACTTTCACAGTCTGATGAACATTTAATATGCAAACTATTGGTTTGAAGAGTTAAGTTTAAGCAAGGTCAATTATCCATGTTAGCATCGGCCAATCATCTATGTCAGTACTTACGGCTGACATCATGGAATGTATTGTGCAGAGCTGCGAAAGACTGCTTTGTAAAATTTGATACTGGTTTGAGACTTCGTACAATTTGAGACTGGCTGGTTTGATAAGTTGAAGTTATGTATCGAATGGAGTACATAATCCATCTTTTAGCTGTCAAATGTGTTGCTACTCTAAAAGTAAAGCTATGGACATGCGCAATATCATATTGATTGTTGAAATAAATTGAAACTGGCAAAAACTCGGTAATAAGACTTTATTAAATATCATTTTTAAATGTTGCCAGTATTCGAAAAAAGGAGAAAAAGGGAAAATACTGATCTGTCTGAACATGCATTTAGAGGTTGATACGTGCACCTGACTCGTAAGTTATTTTCCATCGTTTGCCAGTTGGTATATTCTTACCAAGCAAATTTTTTCAGAAAAAACACTTTCTTAATCATAATATGGTATTGACAGTCAACCACTAATTATTATGCCTGGCGATAGGTCATCAATAATTTCGTATTTGGGTGGAAGATAATTTGAACATTGATTTTACGTTTTAAAACTGCAGGGCGGATTAAACAATCCGGTAAGTACATACCGAAGAAACGGACACTTAATGAAAGAAGTTTGAATTGCATTCTTGAGAAATATAAAAAAGGTCGTGTCTAGATTCGATTAACTCCTGCACAAGCTTTTTCAGCATCTTTTGAAACTGCAAGGTGGATTTAACTATCCAGTAGGCTGGTCAAGTTTGACATAAGGATGTGGTTTAAGAACAGTTTTAGGAATACTAAGAGGATACTTTATTCTTGAGGAACTTAAGAAAATACGTGTCTAGATTCGATTAACTGTGGAGAAACTGTGAAGGCCTGGAAAAGCATGAGTTTATTGGATCTTTTCTGCACTACCAGGAGAAGGTATTCCAAATACATAGGATTGTATTTGTCTTATTTGCTATATAATTTTATCAACGTTGGGAACTTCTTATGTCTAAGTAGAAACGGAAAATTACTCTATACAATTATCTTTGAAAAATGGCCGCATTAAATATTTCTTATTCCGCCTTAACCTTCGTTGTGTGAACAAACTGATCCAGTACGTTTAGAAAATTAGCATTCCACCGTATCGTTTAGAAATTCGATTATGTAGGTAATCTCACCCACAGGTATATGGTAGATGTTGAAAAAAAAACACTCGCATGCCGGTTTTTTATGAGACTGTTTATTATGCTAAACCCGATTAAAATTAAAATTTTACGTAATCGCTTTGACATTGCTTCACACAACCAACAATTTTTTCGATAAACTGCACGTTTCAATACATCAAGCAGGGGGGCGGGGAGAGAAAATCGAGAATTAGTCTGTTATCATATTTTACGATATATCGGTCTGAAGAAGCGAATTGTGGTTTAAAAATAATTAAAAATGCAACTGTCATGATGTCGCCCAGTACACTGTCAGTCTAATGAACATTTAAGCGAGACAATACAGCGATTATTTATTAACCCTTAATAGTTGTATTATGATATTGATGCTGAGGGCTGTGAACGTAACAGCTTCTGCGAGTACCGATTGATTTCTATTATGTTACAAAAAATATTCAGTTCAATTTTGTCAGCTGTACTCTATAAGCCGAACATAATGGTATTTACATACTGTCGAAACTGTCTAGCACCAATATTAAATAGGTTAATACAGTGAGCATTCTATACAAGAAACTTATCTGAACCAATTTTTTCATTAAAGTTTCATATGTAGAAAGGGTTGCTTATGTACCAAAAAACGAGTATAAATTAAAAAAAATCCGTTTTGTGGTTTAAAGATAAATAAGCAGTTTTATATTTTATTAGTTAGAATAATATGTATTAATAAAGTCTTTAAGAACTGCTTTTTCGTTTAGCCAAGGGGATATCGTCTTCTTCCACAAAATGATCTTCCGGTATATTAAGTGCTATTGCGTAGATTGATGAAAACAGATGTTTAAATGAACTCATGACAACGGATCGTGGGACTTGAATCCAGGCTTTAACTATCAAAACCGCAACGTCTATTAAATTAATATTTTTAAGAGCTGAGACCATGTCGTTACTGCCGTTTACACATAACGCCACTAGTGTTGACAGAAGGTGCTTTCGATACCGTTGCTTAAGGAATTTTATGACATTTTGGTCAAGTGGTTGCAACAAGGGTGTATTGTTGGGTGGGAAATATATAACCATGAAGTTTTCCTCATGGGAAAATGTTTTTGCTGTCTCAAATGTTGGCAGGAGCATTATCGACCAATAAAATTGCTTTTTCTGGTAAGCCTTTAGCTTTCGTTGAACCACTCCTTAAAAAGCGCAGAAGTTTGTTCACAATCAAATCGAGTTTATGCGTCCCAGTTAAAATGGTGACCCTTTCCTTCATGGATTTCCGTCCTACAGCAGTTTTTTCCAAAACGGTAGCGTTTGTATTCTTGTGCTAACCTTTGTAAACCAGACCGGTTTCGTCACAATTATAGATCTGTTCAGGTAAAAATTGATTTTTGGCAATAATTCTTTTGAAATCGCTTGTAAATTTAGCAGCACTCTCAGCATTGTAGGACAGTTTTTCGCCGGAAACCGTCAAAACTCGTATACTGTTGCGTTTTTTGAAGTTATCAAGCCAGCCATCACTGGCTGAAAAGTTTTCGTGTCCATTGAGTAACCTTCAAATTTAGTGCTTTAACTTTGAGCATCTCGTTTGAAACCAATTCGTTTGCTTCTTTTCGTAGTAAAAACCATGTGTATAGTTTATCATCAAGATCAGGATTTTAATGGCTTTATTCGCTTGATTTTCTTTTGATTAATATACTTTTTTGATCCGAATTCCTCCAAGTTTACTTTATTATTTTCTATCCTCGTTGAAATCGACTTATGGATGTTGTAGCTTCTGCAGATCTCTATTGGTGTCTTACCATCTGGGAGTTCATTTAAAATTGATAATTTTTTTTTTCAAAGAAATTGATACTCTGCCTTTCTTCTCCATTCTTACGGAAGAATGGAAATTAAAATGAAAAATAAAACCATGGAAATTTTAGAATCAAAAAAGTTGCTAATGCAGAGGTTGCTTTAATAGAATGTTGCTTGTGTAAAGGTTGCTTATAAAGAATGCTCACTGTACTTGTTTTTTCGTTGATAAACGAGATTCTTACAACGTGCATGTATCCAAAAGTACAGGATTGATCTTAATAAAACAGTCATATGAGAATCTTATTCTGGAAAATCCGGAGTATAAAATACCAGATTGTTGGTAATTTAATTAGCACTCATCACTGAATATTCTTTCGATTTAATTTCTCCTTCATTTATGAACCCATTGCAAACAATAAGACATCTTACATTTTCGTGATAGTATTTTTCAGTTGCAATAGTATTCGGGTATTCAAATTACGATCTATATAGAAGAAAACAATACGATTGAATCAGATCGAGCATCAGTTTGAAGTCCTACAGAAGGCCTACATCGATAGAATTAAAAGGACGATGTCTGAAAATGGAAAAATTTGTCTCACGCACTACAACATAGCGCATGAGTACATGCAAATAACTTCATCAAACTAACAATAAAGATACTGTGATAAGATAATTAGACCAGTACATAATTAGAAAGAAGCGAGGTCACCGATTGGAAACAGCATAAGATTAACTGTTTGGTTTGTAATAAACCTGGCAACATCTCAAAACAATGCGAGAACACTATCGGCTTTCAATATAGCGATCACCAGGAAAAGAAAATAGTAACCGAATATGAGGACACTGTAAGATGCGAACTATCAAATAAAACCGAGAAACAATGTCATAAAATTCGGGAATCCCGAATCTTATGATATTGTTTCTCGGGATCTTCTCGGTTTCATTTGATAATTTTGATCTTACAGTGTCCTCATATTAGCCGGTCACATGATGCTAGAAGAATTGATGGTGTTGGTTGTATATTATGCCGTCTTAATTTCAAGCACTGTATAAGTAAAACGACACCAAGTGTGAAAAGAGACCCGAACACTGAATGGACCATCACGGTGGGTGTGCTGATGATCTACCATATGATTATATTGATTCCTCTAATTGTTGAGTTTTTATGTCTTGCTTCAGTTGCGTAGTATCGGGAGTGGTATTGCTGAAGTTGAGTTGATGCGCAGGTGTCAAAGTCTTTTCTTGCTGCTGGTGGTGCTGACTGCGTTGAAATGCACAGTATTGGCTCAAAGAATGGAACCTGGGTGAAGTTCCATTAATCCATGATGTTGCAAACTACATCCACGGACACTTTTTGCTTGATTCCAAAAATCCATTGATTTAGTGCTTTTATAGTTTGATAAAATAGTTCGCTGCCTTCATGACCTCGCTGCCTTCATGACCGGCTTGGTCGTCATGTCTGCAAAGCGCTCTCGGTACTGATACGTCAAATAGTCCATTTTGTGTATCTTCAAGGTGTTTAATCATCAGGCCCAATTGCATGAATAAAAAGATGATAGCTAGTGCTTTAACTGCTGTTCCAACTGTTCTGTCATTCTTTGTGACAATATCCAAAACAGGTCTCCCATTATGGGTCCGATTGTATCGCCTACTTGCCGTCTCGCCCTACGTGGGCTTTGGTTATTCTGAGTTAACGACTCATTCACTTTATTAATGTTGTTAAATTGCTATCACCGCTGTTGTATTGGTTGTATATCAAGCCTTTTGAAGTTATGCCAAACCTTTCTCTATATTATGTATTTCTTGCCAATAACTAGATATATTGTATCGAATTACTAGATCCGATTTAGTCGACAGAAGTACTGCTTCAGCAATATTGTTAAAGTATGTACCCGAGTTGTTTCATGTGGTGACCGTGAGGGGTGGATTCAAGAATTCTGATTCTTTAGATCATAGGATACCAGATACAAGCTTCGTATACTTAGTAAAAGGCAGATGTATTGAATTACTCGTTATGTAGTCGAAGATTGACTACCTGTTTGTTTTGCCTTTTGACCACCTCGCACATATAGGCTTAATTATTATTATTTTTTATTAAAGTCATCTGTTTATCAGTGAATGATTTCATTCACAGTGACTGGTAGAACAAGTACCTCGTCTATTTTTTTACCGGTTTTAAATATTCATTTTCTGCCTGCCCAATTGGTGGTTTGAAGGTAAGTTCTAGGTGTTCGGCAAACAGATTAGCTTTATGTTTATCGTTGCGAGCCCAGGTTCCCTCATCCATTTTTATGAGTGGTACTGGCTTTTCAGACCTTTAGTGGCCTTCCACAACGAATAGTTCGTGTCAGATTTACCTGTCAGGTTACAGAAAGCTAGCTACTGACTCATATCTATTTTATAAGTAGTTTAAGTTTGTTGCGCAAATTGTTGTATCTTCGGAGTCTAGTTCTCTGCTAAATCTTGCGAGCTCGTCTTTTTCGTAAACCAAGTCTTTTACTTCAACTGGGTAGCTTATACATTTCTGTAATATAACTTGTTCGAAGAGATACTTTTCCATGCTGCTTTCTGTACAACTTCAATAAGATTTTCCAGTTCTTCTATGATATAGGCGTTCGAGAAAGACACCTCGAACAATCGAAAGGACAATCGAACAATCGAAGGTATTCCCAGTCGACTGGGACAATCGAAAGTATTCCCAGTTTGTTTTGTTAGTTGTTTGTCTTTGGAGGAGATGCATTCCTTATTGCCGAGGAACTTATTTTCATTAAGACTGGACAATGATCCGATGATTGTCCTTCTACATTTTCAACTTCTAAGTAATTTTCGGAGATACCTCTTGATATAAAGAAGTCAGAAATTTTATTTGGATACGTGAGCAAGTAGATTGGCTTTCTCCTGGAGTGGAACTCACATTTTAATGTTTTTCCTGCTTCAAATAGTTCTGTTCCTTTTGGAGTAGTTGGATTTTATCCCCAGAATATGTTTTTTGCCTTTAAGTCGTCTCCTATAATGAAATTGTTATTAAGCGATTTAAAAAGTTTGATGTTCTCTTCCTTTTTTGGATTATATCTGGGTGGGCAGTAGATTGCTGATAAAGTGTTGCTCTTGTTGTTTTTGGTTTTAATAGAAATAGTTGCTACTTATATAGCTTCTTCCTCTATTTAAAGGTCTTTTTGATGTTTAATATTTTCTATGGTAATGATTGCTGTCCCGCTTCTAGCTCTTTCTGCTAGATGAAGAGCTTGATACCAGTGGTATCCACGAATTTTGAAATACGAGATTTAAAGTGACTTTCTGAAATAAGGCCAATATCAAGTTTTTTTTGTTTTTAAAAATACTTCATATTCTGAAATGCGTTGAGCAAGACCATTTGCATCCCAGGGAGCAATTCTTAAATAGTGTTGCATTATTTTTCCTTGTTTAATTTGTAAAGATTAGAATTAAGGTAGGCAATGACTTCTCTATCTTTTTTTGTTTCTTTTATTTTTTTTAATTTTTTTATCTCTACAATCTGTTGTGGGGCTCGAAGCACTTCCAACTCTCTCGCAGTTCACTTATTTAATCTTACGCAATTACAGCCAAATCGAGGACGTACGGCTATAGGTCCGATTTACGTAGAACCATCTGCACATGACAGCCTATAGTTTTGTCATGGAACTTGGGTTGGCCCATGAATTATGCACTCCAACAGGGGGTGATAGATGTGTTCATTCACACCACAGATCGTAATCGTATGGTGAAAAATCCCTTTTGCATTCTGTCCCTATCGGGATCCGAACCAGGTTCCTCGCGCACCAACTGCCGCTCTAATTTTACCTGTCGCTTCTGTAATTTTTTTATTTTGCTTCATCGATGTATTTTCTAATGTTCCTAGTAGTTGTTCCAATGTATTTTCTAATGTTTCTTGTTGTTTTAGTAGCTCACTCATAGATTTTAGTCTCTAATCTTGAGCAGCCGGGTGAGAATTGATAGTGGTTAAATTTTGCAGTTGATTCCATATACCTTATCAATACTCAATACTGTCACTGTTGTCAAATATTAGCATGTAAACGGAAAGGCCAATTTTGTCTGTTCTTTGGTCGTTTGCAATAGAATTTTGGTTTTCATAAACTTGATTCTCATTTTTGATTACATCAATTTCTTCCTTAAGTTGTTGAACCTCGTTATATAGTTGGCCATTGAGTTGCATTAAGTTTGCTATAGTGATTCTTTTCTCAAGCGACATCGTAGTGGTTTTATTTGTCTACACTAAGTTGAGATGTCATATTTTCCATTTTGCTTGATGGTTTACAAAGTTCTTCGGTTTCTTTTTCGTGCCTACTAACTGACGATGTTGGTGATCTCGATAATTTGAAGCTACGACCAAATGGATTTTATTTATTTGTTATTAGTCGAATTATTGCGGGTCGTATTATGTCAACGACTGGGAGCTCCTTCAAATCGCCGGTACTGTTGATCCGTATTGGCCATACTGGTTTTTTGGCGGGTTTCCTTCCTCTAGCAGTTTAGACCTACTGCCAAATATAAATAACAGTCACACCTAAACTGAAACTGACCATGCATTTCAATGTAAGTCCGTTTGCGCTTGGATTACTTCTATTAAAGTTATACTGCCCTGAATTTATGCTAAATTCTGTGAAAAATCTTAAACAATGTATGTATACCATTTTCTGGCTCTAATAAAAACTATTAAAGTTAAATAAATAAAAATGATTGCATTGGGTAAAAAATAGTATCCAACACTGAGTCAGACTGTCTCTAATAAAGACGTTATGTATATATATATATACATCTATATATATATATATATATATATATATATATATATATATATATATATATATATATATATATATATATATATATATATATATATATATATATATATATATATATATATATATATATATATATATATATATGTATAAATATATATATATATATATATATATATATATATATATATAAATATATATATATATATATATATATATATATATATATATATATATATATATATATATATATATATATATATATATATACAGAGCTGGGAAAAAAAATTGGGCAAACAAATTTATTGCAAATTGGAGTCTTTTTTTGCTAAAATTACAAAACTTTTGAAAGCAATTTGTTTATTGTTTCATTTTAAATATATGTATGACGTAATTTTTTGAAAAAAAAATTTACCTGCAATTTAGGGTTAAAATCCCGAAAAATGCCAAAATATTCAAAATACGTTGAAGGGTGTTAAAGTAATGTAATAAATTAAACACTCTTTTTTTAATTTTTTTGTTTGTGTTTTATTGATTTATAAAAGTTCAATCTTTAATATTAATATTTTGTGGGACTGCCTTTTGCTTTTATTACAGCGATACACCTCCGTTTCATTGAATTTGATAAATTTTTCAAAGTCGCAGGAGATATGGTTTCCCAAATCATCATCAACAAACTTTTTAAAGCTTCAATCAATTCTGGGCGCTTCCTTGCTACTTCTAGCTTCATTATAGACCAAATATTTTCAATTGGATTTAAGTCTGGACTATACGGGGGCCAGCTCAACACATCGATACCTTTTTCTTCGAAGTACTTTTTCACCTTTAAATGAAGAGATAAGAAAAAAAAACAAGTTTTTAACAAAATATTTATGTTTATCAGAAAGCCAATTTGTCCATCTACAATTCAAAATTAATAACTCACAATTTTGGCGGTATGGCACGGAGCGTTGTCCTGTTGAAAAATAAATATGCAAGTCTCGCCAAAAAGCTTTAACACAGAAGGCTCAAATTCGTTCTGAAGGTCAATTTTTTTTTCAAAAAATTACGTCATACATGTATTTAAAATGAAACAATAAACAAATTGCTTTCAAAAGTTCAAACTCCAATTTGCAATAAATTTGTTTGCCCAATTTTTTTTCCCAGCACTGTATATATATATATATATATATATATATATATATATATATATATATATATATATATATATATATATATATATATATATATATATATATATATATATATATATATATATATATATATATATATATATATATATATATATATATATATATATATATATATATATATATATATATATATATATATATATATATATATAATAGTAAAATAGTGAAAGTAATAGTGAATTAAAAGTACTGTTACAGTGAAATGTGGTGATTATTAAATAAAGTTATAGTGAAAAACAAGCAAGTGATTTTAATTATTCACAATCCAGTGATCGAACTGTGGAGTGGATTAAATACCTAACAAGATAATATCCAACGGAATTTTATATCTGAAGTGAGTGAAAAGTTCCGCGAAAATACCATCTTGTTTAATGCCAAAGTGGATACAGTTAAATGTGAAATGAACGAAAAGTTTGAAGCGACTGATAAAAGGTTTTTGAAACTTGAAAAAGAGATGATAGACATTAAAACTAATGGAGGTGCTACTCAAATCCTGAAACCATTCAACGGAATTAAATTAAAGCCTCCGATATTCGACGGAACAACTCCGTTCAACATTTTCAAATTACAATTTGAAACGGCAGCAGTAAGAAATAATTGGTGTAAGGACGACCAAGTGGCAGCTCTCATTGTACGGAACAACTCCGTTCAACATTTTCAAATTACAATTTGAAACGGCAGCAGTAAGAAATAATTGGTGTAAGGACGACCAAGTGGCAGCTCTCATTGTGGCGTTAAAAGAAGGTGCGGCAGAAATGTTGCAGATTGTTCCAGAATCCGAACTTAAGGACTATGATAGAATCATGTTAGCTTTGGAACCAAAAAATATGGTGCTGTACATAAGCGAGAGCTATATAGGATGGAGCTCAAATGTCGTTCTCAGTGAATCGATGAAACACTACAGGAGTTTGCAGCGGACATAGAGCGATTGGTGCATCTCACCCACTTTAAAATGGCGCCCGAATACACAGAAAGAATCATAATTGAAACAACATTTACGAAGACCATCGCTTGTGGTTTAACGATCGAGACTGTTAACAAATGATAATACCAGAGATAAAAATACGACGAGTCGGATTAGAACCAGGAAATTATAACTCATCGAATAACAACAAACCTGGAAATGATTGGCTGCCAATAAAGTTTCGGACTGGAAAATGTAAAATTAGATGTTGGATATGTGACAAACCTCGTCATATTTCAAGGTATTGTTGGGAAATAAAACGTAAGCGGTCAATGATACCATCATCATGGTATTGGAGGAAAAGGGAAGATTGCAAGGGATCAGAAGAGAAGGAGCGTCCTGATATATTGCAAACAATAAATGAGAAGGTCGATAAAGAAAAAAACCTAACTTCTTCAACAAAATCCGGCATGACAGCCATCCCCGTTCTATGCAGCCAGAAGAAAGGATAAGACTACCAAGAAACAGGGTGAAACCTCGATATGAAATCCGAAGTCTTAAATCTAAGAAAGAGCAGTCAGTCTGGAAGAGAGGCTTATCACCAAAACTGCAACAGCTGGGAAAAACCTTACAAGGTGATTACGAAAATCAATGCTGTAATTGACCGAATATAAAGGAAAGGAACTGGATCCTGTTCGGGACGAACAGGTTTTGGCGGAGGGAAGTGTTACGGACGCGGGTGACATTTCTGTTTGAACAGAAGTACTCAATGCTCAAAATTGGAAACCAGCATGAATCGCAGTATACAGGCGAAATAAAAAATAAATGGAAAATTCTATTATGACCGAGAAGCGGGCAAAATGAGTATAAATACGCGGACAGAAAGCGTAGAGCTTCAGTTTTAATAAGAAAAGGGACAGTTTAAAATCGGGAAATGGTGATAAATAGTAAAATAGTGAAAATAACAGTGAATTAAAAGTACTGTTAAAGTGAATTGTGGTGATTATTAAGTTGTAGTGAAAAACAGCAAGTGATGTTAATTATTCATAATCCAGTGATCGAACTGTGGAGTGGTTTGAATCCCTGCTAAGGGAAAACGTAACAATATATATATATATATATATATATATATATATATATATATATATATATGTATATATTTATATTTATATATATATATAACTATATATATATATATATATATATATATATATATATATATATATATATATATATATATATATATATATATATAAATATATATATATATATATATATATATATATATATATATATATATATATATATATATATTTATATATATATATATTTATATATATATATATATATATATATATATATATATATATATATATATATATATATATATATATACATATATATAGTGTATAAATTTGAACTAATGCCAAATCCCTTGATCCACATTTCCATCCATTCATTATATTAGAATAATCATAATCACCAACATAATTTTTTTGTCAGTTTTGTATAAAGATTACGTTTGGCTGTAGGTATACTCAAAAGTATTCTTCCTTAAAGCTTTATACATTTTGTATTGCTCAAATGTAATATATCGATCGTCTCGCGGAAAATGTTTTTTTTTTATTGTTTTTCGCTTCGCCTAAATAAATAGGCGCTTTAGTTGTATGTATTTTGTTAAATTACTACATGTCTATATAAAAATGAATACAGCTGTTTTCCCATTTTTCCATTTCGTTCCATAAACCAACAAAGAAAATTTATATATAATTTTCTATTTATTTGTTGTTGTATATCGGTTATTATAATTTTTGTTCAAATTTGTAATTTTCTTTGAACGCGTGAAGTGCGCATGCCTTCCAAATTTGACAACAATATTATATTACCACTGTGTATACTGTGTATGGTGGAAAATGTGTGGTTATACACACATATATATGTACTAGAACAAATCTACTTGACTGTTGGTATATAGGTAGTTTACGTGCATATGCCAGTTACTGAGAAATAAAATGTTGTTATATAAAACAAAAGATATAATCGAGCTTCAAGGAATTTGTTTTAAGTATTTGACAATTTTTCATTTGAGCTTTTATACAACACACACTAAAAAGTGTTTTTTTG
Source organism: Tipula lateralis (assembly GCA_963932295.1). Classification (NCBI taxonomy): domain Eukaryota; kingdom Metazoa; phylum Arthropoda; class Insecta; order Diptera; family Tipulidae; genus Tipula; species Tipula lateralis. Next base: position 88,515,784 of record OZ010738.1, on the reverse strand, counting down.
TGATTCTCAAAACAATAAAATTCTGTTCGCTTTTCGATTTTCAAAACCAGAAACCAAACCAAATTTGTACGGTACACAAAACGGTATAGGAAAAATCATTTTCTCTCCCCCGTTTCGTTTAAACGGGGGGAGAGGGCTTTCCAATAATATTTTTCTAGAGGAAATAATAGTTTTGCTCCTTTACTCGTTGCAATAAATAACCAACGTTTATTGTGCTGTCACACACTAAAACCAATTTATGGACGTAATTTAATTGAATTCTGTTGTTTTGGGCATCGAGTATGTAAACAGTGATCGTTTCACAACCACGACGTCGATGGATACATGAAATTTCTGGATAAATTAGTATAGTTTGAGAATAACCATTGTAGACGACTTGGACACAACACCAAGACACCAAGATTGAAAATTTCCTGAAAAAACTCGTGTTTGTCGTAGGACACCTGTTATTATTGATTTGCTTCGAAAATGTAATGAAATATTTTTATTACACAGTTTACGAATTTAATTGAAATATAAATTATTACAATTATATTGTTTGGTTATGTAATAAAAAATAATTTTTGTTAATGAAAATATTAATTAAATTGTTTACAACAAAATGCAGTTCATGTTCAGGATCTCGCTAACTTTTTAACTAACGACATACTTGTAGTAGTTTCAATTGTTAATGTTGAAAAAATCTTCTGTTTGCCAGTTTACAAAGTAGCCAAGGCATCTTACCTTGTTTCTTCATTTGCTTCTATTTTGAAACCTTTTTTGGGGCTTAAGACACTCCGAACTCTTGCCCAACTCGATTTTCGTCAAAACCAACAGCACATTGTAAAGCTCCATGCCAGCCTATTTATAGGCCATTCTGTGTTAACCCGTACCGTGTCAACAATCTGACTCAATCGGTTTCGATCACCAACCAGCTCTTCATACTGTTACAAGCAGTTAAAAGATTCCAGATCGCTCTCTACGCCTTGGAGCCATCGTCACCGTAACCGACCTCTTCGCCTACCAAAAGACGGCTTTCCCTTAAAAGATCGCCTGTATCATTCAGTTTGCATTAAATTCCTGATCTCGCGATCGTTAAGAATTGGCATATTTCATTACCGTCGCGTTTAGGGCCATAACACTCGCATAAGTCTTCTCTCAAATGTTAGAAGCCATCTTTCGTACTCATCCGTTAAGTATTGCAATTCGGTGATTCCTTTGAAGAAAGTTCTGAATTTTACCTCTAACTATATTTTTATATTTCGTTGCTCAAAAGCCTTTTCAGACCAATCATTTTTGGACGTAGTTTTCACTTTATACCAAGAATGTGTCGGGCAACGTCGACAACCTAGGTTTTCAATACCTCCCAGACGCTGTTCACTTCTTTAGCTTGGTAACTAGATCGCAAAATGCTATTACTGACAAGATCTTGATATTTTTGTCGCGTTTCTTCATTTATCATACCTTCACACTCACTGGAGGATTGCGTTTTATATTCCCCTGCCCTCCCTGATTTGAACGAGAATTTCCATAGTAGCTTTCTAGTGATCAGATAATACTCACTCTTTTGAAAACTACACTAGCCTATAGTAAATAACGAAATCCAGTAACCTCATTTGGTCGGTTTTGAAAGTCAATCAGGTGTATAAATATATTATATAAATTATATATTCTCCATTTCGGCCCAATACCTTTTGCCATCTTTCGGACAGGAGATTGATTCCACGCTCATTAAACTTCTGATCGTTGCTGACTTTGCCAGTGATATTTGAATACCAGAACAAGTTATAAACCGAAGATGCTAAATTTGGAGAAAATGGTGCGGGTGTGGTAGTTCACCCCATTCAAGATGTAAAAGCTTTTGGCGAGTTACCAAACTTGTATGAGGTCTCGCATTATAGTGGTGGAACACTACACCCTTACAATTGATAAATTCTGGCCTTTTTTGTTGAGTGAATTTGTCCAGATTATCCAGATCAGTCATTCAATTTGTCCAGTTGATCAGTGTACTTTTCAGAATTAATCGTGGTATCGTACGGTAGAAGCTCCAAAAAAACATTCCCCTTGAAGTAGTTGCGCGTTTTTATCAACAACTCGTCGCCAGTAATAATGCAGTTGAAAAATGGGGCATTTTCTTGACTTTTCAGAAGCAAATCACAATCGTTAATGCGACGAAGCAAATGCGACGATTTGCCTCTATCAATGCCTTTATTTATCGTTCCGGGCTTTCCAGAACACGTAGTGGATCCTAAACATCAAAATTACCAGATAGAAATTTTGCATATCAATTTTTGCATAACCGTTCGGTCAATAAATCTTTTCCATATACATCCCTCTATTTTTCCCTTGCTTGAACTGCATTTTTGCCTTTTCAATAGTAAAAGAGTAAAAATGCTTCTTTCGATTTTCCATCTTTTATATGGTACCAAAGCCGTCAAAATAAATAATGATTATGCGGCTGAAGTGTGAAGTTGGATCTAAAAATCTACAGTTAAGTCCTCTGTTGGAAAAAAAGCCAAATCCTTAACACAAACATGAGATATCTTAAGACTCTTCTCAAATTTGACGTTTCTTTGTAGATTTCCTTGAAATATATTCAATATTTAATCATTTATAGAATCCAATTAAATTGATTTTTCTATACAATGTGTAAATATGTTCATCGTGACATAGATTACATCATGAAACTCATGTATAAAATATTTATAATTTATAGCGTTTTGCTGTTTTGCACAGCTGGTACTTTGCTATTCATCGATTCGTTTATCTCATATGCTATTGGATATAAAAAAAAAACAAATTATAAGACGTTCATAAAATCCGTTATTTTTGGTATTTCTTATGTCGGCAACAAACCAATAGTTCTTTTATTATCAACCGACGCCCTGGAGAATTGTCTTGTCGGTTATGTTATAACGTTAATAAAATATCTTCGTAGATAGAATCAACAAGTTATTGATGTAACTAATAATTTGTAATAATCAAAACGAGGTTTACAGGTCCTTGTTCAGTCGCACCATCTGAATACTGATCTTCATATACTCGTGTAAAAAACAGGTAGAGGCTGGTTCGTTTTCTTATGCATCTTACCATAACATGGTAGTTAGAAATTTCTTCGAGACTCACTTAACTCTGTAAAATTTCAGCTTACTCACATTTTTCAGATATTTCGATTTCAGAAGTAAACATAGTCAATGATACAGCTCGAATCTCACCACAACCTCAAAAGTGTGCTTACTACTACTTAACTCAAATACGTGTTGATTTCTAAAGGATATCCAGTAGAGCAAGTATAGGTGTCACTTTGTTGCCTTGAGTGGCAACAGTGGCATCAATCATACAAATAGCAAAATCACATTCAAGTGCTCAATTATGTAAACGCTCAGTGATGTAATCCAACCCCAAGATAAAAATTCATTTTACAATAATTTGGATAATCTGATGGATTTTATACTTAAGCACGATGTAAGCAGGTTAGGAGTATCCAGACTCTATCAGCATGTTACCGTTGCTCAAAGAAAAACCTTAGTGTAGAATAACGGAAGAGTCCTATGAAACCAATAGCAGTACCTTTGTGAAAAAGGCCATCATTCTTCTCGATTTCTCGAGTGTGCTCTGTTACTCAAATACGTGTTACTCTATTTGTGGTTGTCAGTTGTTTAATCAAATTCATAAATTCTCCACCTTTTGTTTTTGACCCGTCTGTTTATAATGGACCCTCTTTATAAATTATATCTCTCTATACTTCAACATTCTCGATCCGTTATAACTATATAGAAGGCATTGTCGAAATTCAGCTTACGTGGCACAATCAGAGGGCACAATTATTGCATGATCTATACCTGAAGCTTACTTGAGATTTTCAGGTGTTCGGCCGTATTTCTTATTGTACTTTTTTAGCACTAATATTAAGGACCTGTTATGAACCTTTGGTATTTGTTGCTTCCCATTATACACAATTGTATCCACATCTATAAATTTATCTTTCTATATAAATTCTGAGATAACTTATATTTATCCTAATGCTAGCAAATCATCAGCTATTCAGCAGTCATTAGTGCATGAACACCAATGACCACATCAGAGGAGATAATACTCTTCTTTTTGACAACAACCTGGTCGTAATAATATTCTGATGCTTTTCAGAATAGTTCTGAATCTGCGCATGGTGGGAGTCTACCTAATTTTAATGGTGAGTCCACTTCATTCCCACATACTGACCTTTCTATCAAATCATAGGAGGTATTCTCAAAAGAAACATCAATATATTACAATACATAGAGAGCGAGAGAGATTTCTTGACTTGAGTAGTCAGACTGCAGGTTGATACGCAAATATATTACGACGTAGTGGGTTTTTTCCAAGTGCCGTGCTTTGTATGTGTTGATCCAAATTTTTTTCAACGTCGAAAGAAACGACGTAAGGCTGTTTAGTCGATATGCCTTGGTTTGGGAGTCAGAGTTTTGGTATGTATTCAAAAAGGTGCTCATAATTTGGACTAGATTGAGGAAATCTCTTCATTACCTTCCTGGAGGAGACGTTCGAAACTAGTATATCATCCAGCTGGTTGAATGTTTTAAATGAGCCATAGCTTATCTTACCATACTATAGGAGTAAAAATCCTAGTTTTGAGGTTTAAGACTCTTCCGAGAGGTATATAGTCTACTTCACCAGGAATGATCCTAGGATTAAGCTGAGAAGTGCAGACCACTTTTGAATAAAATCTTTATCGTTAGTCTGACCCATGACAAGAACCTTAGAAATCTCATTTCAGAGAGTATTCTTTGGATCTTTCGCAGAAATTCTTCGACTATTCTTGGTTGAACCTCCATTTCACCAAGCGACCTATTTGATGGTTTCTTTTAATTTCACAGGATAGCTCTTCTCATAAGCTGAGTGTATAGAGCCATTCATCTGTTCTGAACTCTAGAACTTTGAGGACTCTATATTTTTTTAAATAGAGGGATTTCAGTGCCGAGCAGTCCCTTGTTTAAGTCTCAATTGGTCAGTTTATGTTTTCTGACATTTTAATGCTGTTCGGCATCGTCCTTTATATAGAACCTAACGTGAGTGGTCAGATAGATAGGAATGTTCAACCAGATGCTCGTTGTTTATAAAATGGCTAAAGTGCGATTTGTCTAGGACTATGCCTAGTCGCATTTATAAAACTTTGCCTACTTCCCTTGTTAACGATGTCTACATTATTTGCAAACAAGTATTTAAGAACGAACTCACCTCAGTTCTTTATATCGCTGCTGTACCACACTGCATTGTCTACGTTTGCATCGCATATAAGGAAGGTTTGCCTCTTATTTTAACAGTACAGTAGACTATAATGTGTCGGTGGCATTATCTCTGAGTCTTCAGAAAAGTAAGTAGTGATTTGTTACATCTTGCCATTCATGGTTCCTGAATTAAAAGTCATGCCGATATTTTGACAGAAAAACCTGCGGCTAAAGACATCAAATGTTGCCTTATATATGTTTGTCTTCATACATGTTGGTCTTTGTTCTGTTTTATTCCTTTCCTCCTTTTCAATTTGTCTCTTGGAGAGATTTTGAGATTTAAGTTTATTTACTTGGTCATCCTCAGTGGTAGCCTTCGGATCTCCAGCCTTAGACTTCACATTGCCACTCTGCGGATGAAACTGGACATCTCCTAACTTGTTGTTGATCTTATAGTCGATCACCTTCTTTTCATGTGTTGCGTGGTCGACCGAGAGGCTGCAGATAACTGGAGTACCTTTTGCCTTCCTCTGGATAACTGTCCAATTTGCTATCTGCATGCCACCATGTTGGCTCCTGATATAACCAAAAAACCAATCTGTCAATTGTCTGTGTACATGCGCCCACTGATGTAAGCTAACCCCAAGATAAAGACTCATTTTACAATAATTTGGATAATTTGATGGGCTCTATACCTGAGCACGATGTCAAAAGTCTATCACTGCCTATAAATGTACAGAGGGCAATTTTCTGGTCACTGATAGTTTTCTTGACTTTGGTAGAAAGAAGTACAGATTGGTAGATATGCCTTGCAGTGACTGCCAGGTTAACATCCTTCTTTTCATGTAAAGGTCACTTTAACTTTCCTGCAAGTGTTTTGGAATGTATAGTTAAAATTATAAGCTCTAAAGTATAGATTCATAGTTTAGATTAGACTAGGAAGAACCTCCCTAATACCATTTTGGAAAAGGTGTGAGTAAATCCTCCAGGAGATTTTTATGTTTTGAATGATCCGATAGTTCATTTTACATTAATAGTGAATATCCTGATTCTGAGATTTCAAATCTTACTGTGAGGTTTAAATCCATTTCACCTAGAAAATCATAGAAACCGTCCTGAAGTTGATAAAAATTATCCAATCGTTTCCTCATAGCTTGCAGTAAAGTTTGTAGTAATCTTCATGAATGAGTTTACTTTCCGTCCATGGTGTCTGAATAAGAAACTTGCCGATGAATGGACAATATAACTTGTAGTTAAGGACATCAGATGCTGCTTTAAAATAATGCAGGTTTATCTATACAACTTTATAGTCGTTTTAAGGATTATGGTGTGACTTCCTCATCCTTAAACTTTCGATTTTCTTGTTTCCCCTTTATTCATCTCCACCATTCTCTCCTATATCTTGGATAGTGATAACGCCTCAGGCCGATCTACTATGACATTGTTCGGGTAAACCTTAGTGCTTACCTTTGAATATTCAGCCTTAACGGCTGGGTTCACATTACTGCGCGTTCGATCGCAACTTCTTGCCAGCCAAATGAAATCACCATTTCGGCTAATTAAACGGCCATCAAACGTTTTGATACAATAAATCGATTGTGGCATGCGATGTGTGGCAAGTTGCACCATCCTGTTGAAACGAAACATCGTTCACATCGTAATACCTTGAAGGGAAGGCGCAAAAAAATCGGTTATCATGATGCAATAGCTGTTTCCATTGACCGTAATGGTTGCGCCGTCTTCATTTTCAGGGAAATATAGGCAAATTATGCTTCCTCTCAACAAGCCGCACCAAACAGTCAGTCGTAATGAGTTTCTGTGCAGTTTCCGACCAATTGTCTTTGTTTTGGAATTTTTTTTCTTCAATAAATCCCAACTTTGCTCAAGCGAATCATTCCGTTCGGTGGAGATAATAAACTGAATTTTGTGACAGAATAGAATGACAAAAGTATTGCCATATTCAAAATAACCGGTGGTTCAAATTTAAACCGATAGATGGCCCACCCGTTACATCTACTCATATATGTTGGCATATCATGAATCTTAAAATTCTGAAAACCTCCAATTTCGAAACAACTTCACTTTTGAAAATTCAAACCAGAAAAGTTTACAAAAACAAAATATGTTGATAAGGTGCAAGTATATAGTCTTATTTAACTTGGATTCCAATAAAACCCACTATCTCTAAACCATGAAACATGTTGGCTGTTTTCAAACATATGTGTATGTACATACTTGCAAATATTTAACAATACTTTTATTAAAAATTAACGAACTGTATGTACCTTCATGTATGGATTCTATATGTGAATACGCATACATTGTATACAAGCGAGGAGGTTAAATCAATAAAAGGTTGCAAGAAAATGTAATATAACATGATCTTCGACCTTTACAAAACAGAAAACGTAAAAATATTTTTATGTATTTTTGCTCATTCCATTTTCTCCAAATTCTATATGACGTAATCAAAAAGAAAAATCCATAAATGCGTCATAATGATGTATCAAAGAAACTGAAGAGAATGAAATAAGGGTACGCGTCTGGAAATATACTTTTCATCTTATTTCTCATGGTTTACCTTCGAATTTTCAACAAGTTTTTTGCATCTCTCAACGATGTGCTTGTTTATATTACGAGTACGTATAAGAAGATGGGTACGTCAAGTGTTTATACCATCCGTGTACTCAAAGAATAATTTGCTTAAAATGGCAATGATCTAAAACGCAAAAAGTGCAATGCAGATAGCGCACGTTCTTATCCATCATTCACGTCTTAGCGGCACCAACTTAAAAATTTGTTGTTCGTTTGGTTTTATTATTGCTTCCGGTGGTTTATGTAATTTACAATTTTTTAGGATTTCATTACTACACATATAACCACTTTATGTGTACATAATTTCTATTTTGGTATTGGATTTATTTTTTTGATGGTTTCTTATAGCAACCACCTACACATCCGGGTTGTAATAAGGGAAATGAGGGATAATTATATGTAGGTTTATAAATATAACCAATTTTTTTTGTTGTTGTCGGTTAGAATTGGTATATTATCTAACTAGTCTTGGTTATAAATATTGGCCTGTTCGAACTCCTTCTTCTTCGTAGAATTTTAAATAGCTTGCCTGCTCAGTTGTCAGCTTTGATTCATTAATTGTTAAGGTGCAATTTGCATGACAATTAAGTACGAGATTATGGAGCTTTGTTCACCATATCAAGATTTTCTGGAACATTTATCGCTACTCTTACAACTTTGATGGTAAACAATGTAATTTTGAAAAGCTTAAATTCACTTATCTCTTCAAATTATTCTATACATTGTTTTGTCGATCATGAAACATGATATTACGCTGTAATATACAGGGTGGCTGAGATCAAATGTTACTAACTTCACTCTGCTGTCATTTGTGTAGTTGTCATTTTTCGCGCGTCAATTTTTTGACAGATTGAAGTTTGGTTAGTTGTTTATATGTGGTCAATGATAAATTGTTCTAAATTAATATCTTGATAAAAAAATCGTAATGGAATTCAAACGTAATAGTGTAATTGCACTGTATTTGGGTGGAAATTCACAAACAGCAATAGTCCGTCAGCTCCAGCATTTGAATGTGAATAAAATGTTTGTGTATCGAACCATAACTCGATACAACGAAACTGGTAGCATCGTTAAACTCAACAGAGGCGGTCCTAAAAAGACAGCAACATCAAAAGAAATGATACGACAGGTGAAGAAACGAATCCAACGAAATCCTCATCAAAGTGCCAATCAATAAGCGGCACGTCTACATGTTTCACGATACAGCATTCAAACCATATTGAAAAATGAACTACACTTGAAGCCCTAGAAGTTCAAAAAGTTCAAGATCTTACGGAGGCACAAAAAAAAGTTAGGCTTGAAAGATCACGAGCATTGAAGGCCTTGGCCGAACGTGATGAGATTCCAAAAATTCTTTTCTGATGAGAAAATTTTCACCATTCAACAGTATGTGCATAAACAAAATGATCGTGTTTGATTAGAGCACAAGTCCAACGATAATTTGGACTTAAGAGTTGCCATGCGCAAGCAATCACCAACTTATGTTATGGTTTGGGCTGCAGTTACTGCAGATGGACGCACTCCTCTGGTTTTCATCGAACATGGAGTCAAGGTAAACCAAGAGATGTACCGCCAAAAGATCCTAAACGATGCTTTGCTACCTTGGGCACGTAAGCACTTTGTGTCACACAAAGCTCGAGCGACACAGCAGTTTTTACAAAATTGCATTCTGCGGCTGATTTCATCGAAAGAATGGCCACCATATTCACCAGGCTTGAATTCCATGGATTTCTCCATATGGTCCATTTTGGAGAGTAAAGTGTCCACTAAAAAAACGAAAGTGTTGATGCATTGAAGTCAGCTCTTGTTCGAGAATTGAATAAAATTCCGCAAGCCCACGTACGGTCAGCATGCAATGCTTTCTATGGAAGATAGAATCAAATAAGCAGAGCCAAAGGAGGTGATATCGAGCAGTAACATGTTTTTCATAAAATGTAATATGTTTTCAACATATTCCACGAAATTTCAATAAAAAATAATCAAAATTAAAAAAATTACAGCGTTTTCATTTGGTAACACTTGGTCTCAGCCTCCCTGTAATATAATGCAAATGTTCACCACAGAATATAATGAAGTACCCGAAACACATTTAAATTTCACAGTTGAGTTAGCAACCTTGACATGTTTGTTGGTCCTCTATTATATGAATCGGCTAAAATTAGTTAGCGCGTTGGCAGATTTTTTGTTGGCCCATTCTGTGTCTCTTGTACTCATCCGTCAAGGTCCATCTCTCACATCAATACAAGACAACGGGTCTGATCAACACTCTCTCCAATTTTATCTTGTCCGCATTTACAAGATATTTTGATTTTAAAGGTGCTCTTAGACGATATAAAGCCCGATTGCCATCGGTCCGATTGATATCCTCTATCACTCTATTTTCATGAGGAATAAGAGATCCAAGATACTTGAATCTCATCACTCATATGGTTTTGAACTCGTGGATTTTCCAAAAAGTTGAATGGATTGTCGGAAAAAGATATTGTGTTCTCACCTTTGACACGGCATTTGACCGCCTAACGGTCATTTTACACAGATGTACGTATTTGTTTGGTATTCCTAAATATTCTCTCGATTGATCAAGTCGACTTGCTTGAAATCTAGGAATACCTGGTGTACATATTTCGTAATACTTGGAAAATATCATCCGTAGTGAAACAACTTGATCAGTTGCTGTCTTACTGACCGTTTTTGACGGAAGCCTCATCGGTAGTCACCGATAATATTTCCGACAGGGGATTAATTCTTTCCAAAATAGTGTATCACAGTAACTTGGATGCTTTGCAAAGAAGAGCTAACGCGGCCACTCTTCTTACTGCAGGTATAACATAATTTCACCATACCAATCGTATAGGATCAAAAATACAGTCTCACAAAGCTAGCCCTCTGAATATCAAGGGCTCTGAATTGATGCAATCAACTTCAGGTGAACGATTTATTTTCTGCATGGCCATGGTGAATTCTTCATAGGATGGATCCTCAATCAACATCTACTAGGGCTATATTTGAAGATATTCAAGTTCAGTTTCCGATGCATGTGGAACATTATGTAAAGCAGAAAAATATTCGCATTACTTCTATTATCGGTATTTGCAGGGTTATTTCCACGACGAAATTGTTTCATGTTAGTCTGGATCAGTTTCCTTTTACAATTTAGGTATTCATCGCTTGAGCTTCGTTGAACCACGTTGTCTATTCATTTACGTCTACCAATTTCCTTGTACGGTGCTAAACATCGATATACTCTTCTTTGTAACTGCAATCTGCGTTCCATAAATGGATCATGATGTACCAGATGGTATTTTATGGATCATGATGTACCAGATGGTTTTTAATGAAGCAAGTGTTAAATTAATATTTCAATATTTTTGTGACCTTCGAAATCGCTTGAGTCATGTGAAAACTGTAATTGATCATATCCAATAGATCTTCTTCCGTTTATTCATCGCCTTGCCTCACCTTATGAATGTCAGAGATTTCTCAATCTTTGAATCTTTCTCCTCCTACCGCACGAGAAAGAGTAACGATTCATTCAAATTCATAATTCACTGGTTGCAGGGATCTTCTAATATAATAAGCTTTAAAAGTGGCGATCACTCCCTGGTTCATTGACTGGGTAAGCAACGTTGTGTTGGGTGGGAAAAAACTTCCTGAATGTTCGGGTGTTCTAAATCTTGAGTTTGTGCAGAAGAATTATCTAGAAGCCGCAAAACCCTAAAGATTCGTTTTTTTCATCAAATAATTTTCTACTTTTGGAGCAAGACCGTGTTGTAACAAATCCGTTTTAAGTTAGACGGCGTGTTATCATAGAATGTGTTACAATTTCCAACCGTGGTAAAGCATATTCGTATAATGCAAGTATCGTGTTAAACGAGTGATAACTGCATTCATCGCTTATATAAGGATGTCGAGTTCATCGCGTCCTTACTCACTGAAGCAGTATTTTACGTGTAATATTTGAATTTGCTATAGAATACCAAAAATTCTTTAGTTGTTAGATATGGTCTTTAAGAAGAGAAAAATAGGAAAATCTTAGTGAAAAACTCGGAAACTCCCGGAAAACTTCGAAGAAAATTGAATATATTTCTATGAAATTCTAATATTTTGCATGTTGAAATGAATTAGCCTGAGTTAACGTCAGGGCCGAATCGGTTTCTTATAATCGCCCTTAGAAGTGTTGCATCTCATGCGGCATTGTCGGTAGAGAAAACTGATGGCAGATATAGAGGGAATTTATTCGAAGGCGAAAGGTAAAGTTATACGTTTGCGTAAATAAATAGAAAGGAGAGATGTTTACTGATCCATGATTAATCGAAGAAAACATGGTAAATCACTTTGCTGACTTAACCGAGAACCAATAAAGTTAAATTAGCTCTACTGATGATAAACTTTCCCAACAGTAAATTTATACTGCCACGATAAAAGTCCAGCGAACGACATACCACCGCACGTGTGTTTGAACCAAAATTCAGGATTCAATTAAATTTCATCATTAAGCAGATGATTTCTGGACAGCCTTGTTGTTCGATGTACTCAGTAGAGTGGCAAAACATGAATACATTTGCTATGGTTAATTGACAAAAATCAGGCAAATCGTTTCAATCATCAGCGCCTTAATATCAGATTTAGAAGGTGAGTTGTTTGTAGCAGTCATAGCAAACATGTTTCATCGTCGGTGCGGGGATCACAATCCAGATTCGTTGCTGACATATACGTCAAAGGGTGAATCATGTCAATATTTGATGGATCGTTTCGTATTGTAAGCTTTACTCGAAAGCATTCGCAACACACTGCAATGTTAAAAACTGTAACTCCATTAAGTTCATTAAATATTTCTGCAAATACGTAAACAATGTTAGCAACCTTTCAGTGTTCGGGGTTGCTGCTCCGAATGCAGCAAACCAATTGCAATTGCAATCAAACCATCAACGATCCGTATAGCATTGCTTTACTGAAAATGTCATCCTTATATTTTCGGAACCAATCAACGATGAAGTTTTAACGACGAAAGAAAGGTAAACCCATTGCGCGATACGTCGAAGAGTATTTGACTTATAAACTTATCCGTTATCACGACAAGAAAAATGTTGTTATCTTCGTTTGCAATTGTTCCGTGTTCTTGGTCCTACTTAATTCGAATCATTTCGTACAATAGTTTGCCAACGTCTGAATTTGCTGGTGTCCGACTCACATTGGCGCACATCACTCGCCAAAGTCACTGTTTTGGCGGCAGCAAATCAAATTCGTACATTGTTCGAACGAGTCAACAAACGACGGGATGGCTGATGTCGTTATGCATCGGGTTCGTGCAGCAATATCGAACTATAAGCTGAAATGAACGATGAGATACGCAACGAAGGTTTGATTATGAACGAAGAGAATTTAATCGTGAATTGCAAACGACAGTAATTTTACGATCGAGATTCACTAAACCAAATAGTACGAACGAATATTCCGCTTTTCAGTATTCGAATATTAAGTTGACAAAGGAAACGGAATATATTTTCCCTCGATGCTCTTGGTGGAATAGGCCAAATCTTTGTGATTTCTTTGATTATGGTCACAATTTGCTCGAGATCTCAAATTGCAGTAGAATCATTGGGGATTGGAGACACATTGCTGGATGGTGATCCACACGAATGACACAAGTAATTGCAAGAATGAAGACTGCATTTTTGCAATTCCTTGGTTCAATTCGATTGAACGCTTCCAATGATCAATGGCACGCAAATGATCATTGGAAGCGTTCAATAGAAACTCATTTAATTAGCCGAAATCCTTCGATTTACGAAGTGACTCAAGACGTTTTGGTACGGCAACGATTCTACTGTCCAGTGATTTTCGTTAAACGCCACCTATCATTCTGAGATCGATAACTGCAGATAAGATCTTGAGGGTACCACCCAGGTGGCGCAGTGGTTAAAACTGCGGAAGGTGAATTGGGAGGTACCGGGTTCGGATCCGCTATCGGGGATGCAAAAGGAATTTTTCACCATGAGATAACGATCTGTGGTGTAAATGAACACAACTATGACCCCCTGTTGGATATAGGCTGGCATGGAGCTATGCAATGTGAAGCTGGTTAGGAACACCGGACCTATAGCCGTACCTCCTCGAATTGGCTGTAATGGCGTAAAAGAATGGACGTGAATAAGAAAGTGTAGGGAGTGCCTTAAGCCCCAAAAAAGATTAGAGAAAAGAAAAAAAAGATCTTGAGGGTAAACTTAAACTCAAAAAACTCGAAAAATTGCATACGTATAATGTATCTTTCAGTAAGAGCAATTTGAAAACGCCATAAAGAGCTTTCGTAATATCGATAATATAATAAAATGCTCGAGTGCATTATGTTAAATTTTTTCAAAAATGGACAGTCTGGTAATTTTAGCAAAGTCGTTGCTGGTGACGAATCTTAATTCTATGAGTACGATCCTTAAGCCAAACAGCAGTCTATGTTACGGAGCCCAACAAGATCAAACCCACCCCTAAAAACTAAACAAAAAAATAATGATGTTAGTTTACTTCACCCAATCCAAAGTTGTAGCGGCTACTCCTCTAGAAAAGGATTAGACGGTACCTGCAAAATGGTATATCTATTAGACTGCTCACCAAAATTTGTTGGAAAATCTAAAGAAACAGAATTTGCGGTACTACTTTTTAGGTCATGACAACGCGCCATCGCACAGTGCTGAAATTACGAGTAACTTTATTGTGATCTCTGGCATCAAAGAAATACGACCAGCCCCATATTTCCTAGAGCAAGCAACTTTAGATTTTCGGTTATTTCCAATTAAAATAAATTTGAGGGAAAAGGTGTTGGAAAGTAATGCGGATATAATTGATGTGGTTAGAAATGCATTAAAATCACTGGCGATTTGGTAGAGTAGATAAAAAAAAGAGGAAAATTAAAAAATAAATTCGAAAATAACTTTTTTTGAAAATAACTAAGTGAACTTAGGTTACTCTCCCCGTAGAACCAAAACATTTGCATTGAATTTGACGAACTTGTCACATACAGACCTCTTTTTCGTTTAGACTACCGGCCAATTGTTTCATCATCGTATTATTGGTAGAATCATCTAGCTTTGACTTTTAAGTATAGAAGCTCAAATTGATATAAAATAAAATTTCTACTTGAATGACTCTTCAAAAATTAAGGTTTCATAATTAATTATAATCCATTTCAAGTGGTATCCACCCCACACCACATTCCAAATGATTAACATTATATTATGGAAAATTACTATGTTTTGTTCTTAAGTTAAACCAACGAACAGTACCCCAAGTCGAAAAAGACATAAAATCCAGGAAAGTTCAAAAACCCCATAAAATTTGTCATATCCTGACAATAAAATAATGATAACGCAATTTCCAATTAATTTTTAATTTTTGTTGTTGTTGTATACCCACTTAAAACGACACATAAACCGCGTATATCGCGTTTATAAACGCAAACATTTCATTTTATGTATATCCTATGTTTACATACAATGCTAATAATAATACACTCCAGTGTACATAAAGCTTAGTGTACAATTAAAAATTAGTGTTTACACCATTATGTTTATCACCGAGTTTAACTGTGGCATGTATGATTAAAATAATTAATTTTCTAAATTTTTTATTTAATTTTTTATTTGTGTAATTATAATTCGTTTGCGTGCCTATAAGAGTGTTGAATTGATTTAAAATTTGGTTTTGTTGTTGTTGTCAAGCTATTTAAATTAGCCAGAAGTGTTTTTGTATTTATTTAACTATATACATACATAATACGTGAGGTTTAGAAAATATGTTTTTTCACATCATGTGGCAAAAAAAGCTCGAATAATACTCACTAACTTAAAATGTCCTTCCATCTATCATTCAGTAACAATTTTCCTTTTCTCATCCATCTATATTATATCTATTATTAGATTTGTTTTTAATTTTCTTGGATTTATGCTTGTTAAATTTTCTTTTCGTTTCAAAAATATATAAAAATTCTTCTTCTAGATTATAATCAACACTATATACAAAACGTCAAAATTTCTACCCCAAAGAATTGTATATAAAAAGAGTGATCCAATAGGAGGTACATTTTCCAATTGGAATTCATGCATCATGTCATGTTCATACGACATTGGTGCTCGTACTCAAATTTCACCATGAAAGCTTATGCGAGAACAACGTTTATAAATTGTGGGAATTTATTTCAAAAATCAGAGGACCGCCCAGGTGGCTCAGTGGTTAAAACTGTGGCAGTTGGAGTGGGAGAACCCATGGACCGACCCATCTTCCATATCAGTACTATAGGTTGACATGGAGCTATGCAATGCGCAGAGCCTTGAGCCCCATAACAGATTTCATAGCATAAAATATAAAAATAAACAAAATCAGAGGAGCTATTATGAAACAATCCGATATCGGATTTTTTCCGATATCGAAAAATTCACTTGCAGTTGCTCAATTTTATTTTGTTGGTATATTTTAACTGACTAATAACTTGTAAAATGAAATCTTCCTCCTTAAACTGTAGAGCATTACAAAACATACAAATTAGATAGAACAAAATAAAATCCGACTACTAGATTTCGACATTCGACTTCGAAAAATCCGCTTTCGTTTTATCTTTTTGGTTTCATTAAAGCGGATTTTTCGCTATCGGAATTTCATAATAGCTTTTGGATCCGATATCGAATTTTTTATAATAGCCACCCAGGGAGCTATTAATATTATGAAATAATACGATTTCGGATTTTTTACGATATCGAAAAATACGATCCGATGCGAATTTATCTATTATGAAACTGTTGGGTCTAATTTGTCAAATGTCAGCATGAAGTTAGCAGTTATGATTGTTATAATTCACCTGAAATTGTTATGTTTCGATAATATAAAATGAATAAATTCGATAACAAGAAATGAAATTCGTCTACTTAATAGCAGTCGGATTTTGACTTTCGATTTTCAAAAAATTCGATTTCGTTTTGTCTTAAAAGTTTTAAAACAGCGAATTTTTCGAAATCGGATTTTCATAATAGCAAAAACAAAATCCGCTAGGGGGCCATTATGAAATAATCTGATATCGGATTATTTCCGATATCGAAAAATACGATCCGCTGCGAATATTTTCCGATTTTGAAATTGTTTGGTTGAATTATGTCAAATGTAAGCAGGAAGTTAGCAATATTGTAGTTTTTAGTTCACTTAAACTTGCTAACTTGTATATTGTTGTTGTGGGTTAATTGACCAGACATGTCAGATGAAACCTATTAATGAAGTCTTTTCCCTTAAATTGTGTAAAACACAAATAGAATTTTTTATAATAGCCTCCCAGTCAGTATTCAGTCAAAAATTGGTTTTCAATTCGGCACTTTCTTCAATCTCTGGGTCTCTCATATGGCACATTGTGGAAGATCTTGGTTGGTAAGCAAACAAAATACAGGAGGGCTATTATGAAAAATTCGATATCGGATCCGAAAGCGAATTTTGCTATTATGAAACTAAAAAGACAAAACGAAATCGGATTTTCCGAAAATCTAATATCAAAATTCGATTGATATGTAGTAGACGAATTTCATTTTGTGTTATCGAATTTGTGTGTTTTGGATATTCTACTATTTAAGCAGCACAACAACATAGCAAGTTTAAGTGAACTAAAAAACACATTATTGCTAACATCATGCTTACATTTGATAAATTCGACCAAACAATTTCATAATAGGAAAATTCGCGGCGAATCGAGTTTTTCGATATCGAAAAAAATCCGATAACGGATTATTTCATAGTTAAGTCAACCGGCTTAAATTTGATCCGTTTTTTATCGAAAAATTGTATTCAGCGATGATGCTCATTTTTGGTTTAAAGGATAGGTCAACCAACAAAATTGTTGTATTTGGACTGATGAACAACCAAAAGTTTTATTTATGTGTTCAACGGCGCAAACAACAGAGCTATGATCAAAGAACTTCCATTACCATTAATTCAAGATATTGGTGTAGCTGACTTGTGGTTTCAACACGATGGATTGAAAGAAAATTTTAATGAGAACATCGAATAAGAACCCGTGAACTAGTGTCGAAGATCTTGGATCTGACGCTTGTTTACATCGATAACTCACAATCGATTCCTGCATAACACGCGTAATATGGCGTTAAAAATACACGCGTTTAAAATGGAATGAATACATTATCGCATTGGCCAAATTAGCTTCACGTAAACTCGGGTTCCTCAATAGATGCAGACGGTTTTTTAAATCGCATCAGGTTCTCCAGATATATAAAACTTTTATTAAACCTTGTATAGAATATTCCTGTCAAGTTTGGGGTGGAGCATATGGCACTGCTCTCTAGTTGCTGGATAGAGTACAGCGGCGTGCCATCCGAATAATACGAAACTCCAGACTCACGGAAGATCGAGACAGCTAACAACACCGGAGAGATGTTGCAGAACTCTGCGTGTTCTATAGATTAATAAATGGTAAATGTTCTGCAGAATTAAAGGAGAAAATACCACCATTTGTTACGCCAGGACGGGTAACACGAGGAACGGTTAATGCGCATTGGTTTACACTGCTAAAACATAGAATTGAAGATGTAAAGCACGCGAATTTATTTATCGAACATGCAGGAAATGGAATTCTTTATTCGGTTTTCAGTTTCAGTTTGAGTGTAAAATGCATTAGCTTATGGCAGCTATCAACCTTTACTAGGAGGACCGCGCGTTAGGTACAGGAGCTCTGACAGTTACAAGGAGCTAGGACTGTCTAAAAGTCCGCGCTGCACCCAATTAAAGCTTAATTAAAAAAAAAGTTTACGAAATATCAGCTAAAATGCACAAAAGATTTCTCTCTATTTCAAAACTTCCGAAAACTCTTATTGGACCACTCTTTATTTATATATATACCATATTCTTCTAAAAGCTCTATTAAGGTAAAAAAAAACTCAAAAGTAGATGGAGAGTCGGCGAAGTAAAAATGATCGTGAACACGTGGACAAGCATAGCATATGATTTGATTTATCCAAATGGATAATAAATAACTGTCAGAATTGAAAACGGAAATAAGATTTTATTTATTCTTAAGTTTATTATAAATTATAAATGGATAATCGTCTACTTGGACGTTCTTATTAGATAAAGCTTTAATCGGGTATAAGAATGGGAAATTTTTATTTTGTGTGGCAGTGTAGCGTGACAATTTCGATATAAATCATCAAATATAGTCGGAAAGTTCAAAGTGCGATTAGATTTATGGTCGTTGCGATTTACTAAGCTTTAATTCAATTTCTACTACAAAACTATTGTCGATAGCATCTATACGATACAAAACTAGAATATTACCAACCTGCGGA
This sequence comes from Tipula lateralis, assembly GCA_963932295.1. Lineage (NCBI taxonomy): Eukaryota > Metazoa > Arthropoda > Insecta > Diptera > Tipulidae > Tipula > Tipula lateralis. The sequence continues at coordinate 88,496,658 of OZ010738.1, read as the reverse complement.
TATGTATAATTACATTTTAGTGTTTGAACAATGGAAATTTTTTTAATGACACGACAATTAGGCATGTTCGATATATTTGAGCTTATTCAATATATTTGAGCTTTTAGATGTGATTGATGTCTTGTTGTAATAATAGAAATACATATACTCTCTGTTCGACTTGATACTTTGAACTTAACATATTTTTTTTGGAACTTTACAGAATTCATCTATGCTTCGTGGGCTTTATCACCTCTTCTCGTCAACGAAAGTTAATCTTCGACATTTTGGCTCTATTTAAGCACTTTCGCTAGAACACGTCCAAAGCTCACGATTTGTGTTTCTCAACAAGCAGGATTGAGATTTAAAGGGAAATTTGTTTGGCCTTATCTATGAATTTCAACTTCATATCGAATTTGATTATTTTGTCATAAAACGAGCTTAATTCGAAGATGGGATTTCTACCCCGAACTTAATTCAAAAATGGGGTTTTCTTTGAGTGAAAGGAAACTCCATTTTTATTTCAAATACTGGGATTCCAGTAGAAAATACCATTATTTTAACCTAACACCAAACAACTCTTGTTAATAGCTTCTAGCGCTTCACTAAATTCTAAACTCACTGGAAAATATATCATCAAATGTCAATCGTTTATTCACAGTAAGCATACAGTTGCTAATAACATTTATGCTTTGGTTCGAGGTATGTTTATGTGGAGGTTCAATCTGCTTTAAACTAAAAGGTTTTTTGCATCTTTATCTCCGATTTTAAGAGCATAGGGCGTCTACTAGACTGGATCATCTAACTCTTTTTGAGGCTAATGCATTTACTTCCCCTCATGATTTGATCCATTATTCTCATGGCAATGCTTATGCCCCTGGGTCTTTTCTTTAGTATGGATCTGTCCAATCAATCTCCACTTTTGCTTCTTCATTTTGCGCTCTGCACCTTGACTTGTTTCGTCTGCCGCAAAAGTTCTTCATTTGTGATGATTTTCGGTCTGAAGTATTTGATTATTCATCTGAGGCATTTATTTAAAAATACCTTCTAATTTATCTAAAAATAAGTCTTCTGATTATTTTCTGCGGGTGGTTACATGTTTCACAGCACACAGGCATTGAACATTCGTAGGTTTTTATTTTGTGACAGGGCGGATGCATTTCAAATCTATTTCTGTGGTGTCGCTCGTTTTTGGTACAGTATACCTATCAACATTCTTATTGGTTACTTGGTTGATCGTAATTGGTGTACTAATTTTGTGTTTAGTCTCATAGCCTTTGTCTTCTTATTGATGCTAATTTTGAGAACAACTTCTTGTGCTAGATCTGTTAACTTCTGGGCTTTCTGCTGCATGTCCGAGTAGACACATAAAGTCCTAATGCGCTAGGAGACACATAAAGTCCGCGTAATCCAGGTTGTTGAGTTGCTTTATTGGATTCCATTTGGGGATGCTCTGTCTAATAACAGTAGTGGAGATATTACACATCCTTTTCTAACTCCTTGTTTATTGTGGCATTTATCACTTTGTTTGCCCTTCCATTGAACTCTATTGGTGAAATCCCTGTACATTTCCTTAATGAATTCTATTATTTTCTTCAGAATGCACATTTCGTATAATGCCTTCCATACTGCGTTTATACTGATGGAATCGAATGCACGTTCCAAGTCTACGAGTATTAGATAAAATGGTGAGCTCCATTCGTTTGATTGTTCGATGATCATAAGCACTACTTTTTCCAGGTGTAAATCCAGCTTGTTCGTTTCTTATTTGCTGGTTGACGGTTGGTGATATTTTTTCAAGAATGATGAAAGCTAGTACTTTCATTGTACTGTTGAAAAGAGAGATGTCGGTCCAGTTCTTGCATTCTATATAAGATCACAATTCGTTCGAGTTATTTAGTTGGCACGGAGTTCCTGAATTTTTGGTCCATGTATCAACACTAATCCATGGTTTTCTGATGACGTTTTTTGAAAGCCAAGTACATAAGCACTCTTTTGTAGGATTCTTCTATTTGTTCCCATTTCTGATCGATGCTACTGCGGTTCCAGTCGTTGGAAAAGTGAGTTGCAGTATTTTTTTGAAATGTTTCTGGTGTCATTTTTCAATCGCGCAATGTTAAATTTCTCCGATTAATCATAGCATGTTTCACTGCCACTGGTTTGACTATGAATATTGATATTTCAAGTTGATGATCACTATGTACGTCTTCTCCTCTCTTCGCTCTGACGTCTTGTAACGAGGATAGGAATTTCTTATTTACCAGTGCATGTTCTAGGTTCTTCCATCTGGTCATGTCTCTAGGCCTTAGAAATCTTAAACATAGTTGAGATAACTATTGACAGTGTAAAAGCCTGCAGCTCTACAAAAGTAATTATTTTGACATGAATATCTCGGTTTCAACCTTATTTCAACTCAACTAAAACTTAACTCTGATAACTTAAGTTAATCCAACTTAAAAATCAACTAATCTCCTCATTTAGAAGTTTTTTCTAATATGAGTGGTGAGACCTAAACAGATTGCTCTAACATTCGATCCTAATCAATTTTAGAAATAAGCTCCATTCTTGTTATTTGATAGGCCAGGCTTTTCAAGATAGTCTCAATCTTATGCAAAAAGTATAATGTAAGACGGATTGACGAAAATAACAATTTTGAATTTGTGGGATACTGAAGCGGAAATACCGAATCACAAACACAAAATTTTATCTCTTATATTGGCACTTCAATTTATGTTGAGGCACAACATGACTAGGAGTGGTTACAATGCCCGTAACGATCTAGGAGATTTGGGAGAAAGTATCTTTGGAATTCACTAGCAAACGCGACACGATTGAACACGATCTATAGGAATCGCACAGCACATATATTATATCAAGTCTGGAATCATTTACCTGATGAGATGATTGATTTGACATTTTCGACCAAGTGGTTAATACGTCATCATCATATCGAAACCGGCCTAGTGAATTACGACATACAGGAGTTTTTTTCACGCATTACATTTGGTGACCAACGACGACCTTGTTATTATTAAAGGTATTACAATAGATGTACCTTCTACATTACAATACCTTCTGACACAATCTTCCAAAACATATCATCCTACCTACTACCTATAACGTAACACAGTAAAACCAACTTCTCACATTGTGTCTGTTTTCTCAGTAGTCCGATTCACGTTTTACAAGGCACAGACATAATGCCAGGATGTTCGTCTCATGCTGGAACAAAGCCAAATTCCACAAATGCCAGGACACGCATAAACGCATTAAATGCACCTTGACCGCAACATGCAGGTCAAGGTGCATTTAATGTCCCAATAAACCTACTAATCAATATGCGGCTGAAATCAAGCGTACCAACTCACATTACAGAAGTACGGTACGAATATACGTAATCATAATCAAAACGGACAGGAAATTCGATTTCGGATGTGTTATGTTGAGCAATAACAAGTAAAGTTTTCGTGTAATATGCTGGCACTGTCGCAACACGATTGAAGACTTATATATCATATACAGAAATCACACAATACGTATTGTATCAAGTCCGGTAGCATATGCCTGATGAGATGGATTTACATTCTTTTCAATCAAGCTTCATGCTCCCAAAAAAAGATCCTTCTTAGCTTCTGGTTCAGGAGGTTGGTTCAAATCTTACAAACATTTGAAATTTCGTGTAGCAGCATTTGTTCACACTGTAGCGTAGACCACATGTCCATACGATGGAGTGCACATGCTTGTAAAATTATTTATTGCGGCTGCTCACGGTTGGGAGGGTTACCTTCACCATCACTTAATGAACGGTCTACTACAAAATTATTAGTAATTTATGTGCAAAAAAATAAAAAAAATCCCAAAATTATATATATAGCGTAATACAAATGCTAACAACTATAGACTACTGCTTCCCTTCATTTGATTTAGCTACTCATTATATACACCGATTATATACACCGTTGATGGAACCAAAAAAAAAATCAAATCAACAAATTAAACCATTCATGTAATTCACTCATATTATCAATTTATGGTAAATCCGATAAGTACGAGTAAAATATAGAGAGAAAAAAAGTAAAATTTTTGACGATAGAAATTATGAACTTAACACAAATTAATCATCAATTAATACTAACATAATATTATAGAGTAATGTTATAATTAAAAAAAAAAACCTTACCATATAACCGTTCCGAAACCCGCACGGCACCTCAAGAATAACCAATTCGACGATTACTGCACACATCCACTTCAGCGCCAAAATTAATGTCATCCGCAACACTCGAACCAAAACCATCGAACTCCACCCGAAAATAGTCTCATCCGCTAACCAACCAGCAAATTCAATACGTGTAGGGATTGAAGAACAACCACAATCAGTTATACTCTAATGAACAATTAGGCTTCAACAATCAGTTACCGAAACAAACAATGACTTTATAAATAAAACTCGCCATTGAGGGCAATTAGATAATAATATTTATTTATAACATTTTAATTATTTGATCAATTATTTCAAAAAAAGTTTTTGTTGTTTTATTATAATCTTCACTTCATTTCTAAGTTAATTAGTTATTAATACAATCAATTTAACACTAATTTATATAAATTAATTTATAATTTTATTAAATTATACAGAATTTTTTTATAAGGTTCAGACAACAATCGATATGATGATGCCAAACAACAATTTAGCACTCAAATAATCTTAAAATTATATACATTAGTTCTTGAGATATTTATCGATCTCTTATGTTCATATATCTATCGTTATAAAGTTTATGTTCTAAACATCACTATTCCGATGCACAGTTTTTTCTTTAATTTTAATTCAATTAATTAAATTTTTTTTTTCACTGACCAAAATCACTTTTTGTCATTTTCGTGTCTCTAACAAATTTTTTGCTTCCTCTCCCCGAAAGAAAATTTTATCAGTCCTTATATAGCAACACTCGTTTCACGCCAAAGATCTATCTTTTTCATATTTTATATATTCATTCCATTCCCCCCGTGAACTATATCTTTCCACTTGCTATATAGTAATTAATGGTACTGTGTAATGCAGTAATTAAGCTATAATTAAGCACTAACCCATAACAACGACAATAAGTTGGTTTGAATACTAAATATGTAAATGTATTAAATGTCGCAAGGTAGATGGTGTTAAAATCACAAAAAATGAAATCTAGTGGAAGTTTACTTAGGAAATTTTTACTTAGGAAAGAATGAAGCGTGTAAAGCTTTGCTGTAAATTTGAATGTGTTGTATTTCCGTGTTGTTTGCTTGTTCTTGTAATCGACTTGGCCGTTTTCGATCTGATGATGACGTCATTGAATGACTGCGTGATCGAAAAGATCAAATCCATCTCATCAGGCATATGCTACCGGACTTGATGTTCTTACTGTGCGATTCGTATATATACGAATAGTACTAGTGAATTACAAGAACTTAACTCGAAACATCGATTTTTTATTAATTGCGTGTGGCGTGAGCTAATTTGCGATTTATTAAGTTGCTCTGGCCGCCACAAGAATTTGAAATAAATAATTGTAAGAGCTAAATTTGAAATTAGACGAACGTTACAACACGCGACTTAAACATTCTTGGTATATGTAAACTTTTTCTTCCTCGTGGTTCTTATATTTTAATGATAATTCAAAGGTGCTGATTATCAACATCTGAAATCATAAGTAAGACCTGATACTGAAGTTTTCAAATATCATTATATGACGCGATGATGCCTTATCTGGAGTTCAGTGTTAGTCGTCACACTGAGTGGACGTGTTTTTTTCCACTCGGTGTTTAATTAAATAAAATAAATTCGTTTGTGTGTGTGTATGTGTGTGTTTGTGGCTTAATTTTTCGAATCTCAGATGAGTATCGCTATTATATTATACTATATTTTATTATATTTAATATTAAATTATATTATCTTATATATTGCATTATATATTTAGGTTTTAGTGTTTATATAATTATTATGGTGATGTACATATATCGTATTTGTGTGTGTCAGTTTGCATCGTGCATACATTGCCAGTAATGGTATTGGTATATAGTTATATACATCAATTGCAATATCACACACACACAATTTTCCGTTGCACACGATTTAATGCGACACGTGTGTTTTTGTTTTGTTTCGTTTGACGAACCAATTCGATCTTCATATTCTCTTTCCTCTGAATGATTTTTGTGTTTTGTTTTGTGTATCATAATTCATAATGTATATATTTATCAAGGCATACAGTGGAGGGGATTTTTGGAGAGTTTTGAATTTTAACGCGTTCAAACTGTATGTGTATTTGTGTCTTTTTGTATATACATCAGTTGTGGAAAACAAATTCACATTCTATAGTCTAAATTTTGATGTCCTTGAAAACGATTGCATATAAATTTTTGTTAAATTTTTATATAGCACGTTATTTTGTTTTTGTTTTCTTAGTTGCATTAGTCAAAATTTTTTTTTTTTTTTTTAATATTTGACTATGTATTTCCCTTCCCTTTTGTTTTATATATTTTGCTTATATATAGATCAATAATATTACAATGCGTATACGGGCAATGTATACAGGTTTGATCTTGTTTAAATTTGTGTATATATAATATAATATATAAATACATACAGTGGCTTACATAAATTACTGGTTTTTGGTTTTGCTATTTGATGGGTTTGCATGTAATGTTCTTGTATATAATCATTGAGAATTTAAATTAAGTTTTTGGTTGTAATGCTATTAGGATTTTAATTCAGTGCCATGTATAGATTATGTCTGAGTACTTTATGATGTTATGGTGAATCTTCTGGTTTCCAGTAGATTTTATTCGTGTTTTTAGTTTTATATGTAAGCGTTGATTTTCTGGTTTCCAGTTGATTTTATTCGTGTTTGAAGTTTTATATGTGAGCGGGGGTTCTCGGCCGTTGCCGTGGTTGGATTGATTTTAATGTTTGTCTTAGTTGGGTTTAGTTTTGGAAGCTGTAGATGTGCTGAGAGGTGCGGAGCGAATAGCTAGCGTGTAGTTCAGGTATCGATCGAGGTTGGTTCCTTCATCATGTTCTTGTTCAGTTTCGGCTCGGTCCGGAGTCTGGTGGCGTCCACCGAAACTAACCGCGGTATCGGGGATTCCTATTGAACTGCAGGATTGATTGTTTAGTGATTCTAGGCGGCGATTAGGGAGTTGTTGCAGGCTCGTTGACATTTGAGTGTTGATGGTTTTAATTTTTCGTCGTTGGAATCGGGTCTGCGCTTGAATTGGCCGTGGGTTTTGGGATTGAATGGCTTTCGGCCGTAGTCCCGGGGTGCGTTTCCGGTGATGGTGAATGTATGTCTTGTATCGGGTTTGAGTGTCCTTGTTTTGGAGAGTTGTAGACCAATTGTATGCCTACGTTCGGGGTGTCACTTTACTGTAGATGTGGCGGATCTGCTTCGATTATTACTGTTTATGAGTTCAGTAGCCGCTTATTCAAATTTGCTACATTTTAAAGGAGGGATAGTTGGTGTTGACTTCGAGGGACTACATTCATATCATTTCATAGGAAGTCGGATTTGAGTGCGAAATTGAGTAAGTTGAGGTAACGTGTGTACAGCACAAGAGTGCATGTGTGTGACACATAAGTAATAAGGAAAGTGTACACACCCTCAGGGATTTTGTAGGACAGGATTGTTTAAATTTGATGCAGAACATGAGTCTGTATCTTTCATTATCGGAGGTATATCTTGGGATTGTGGTTGAGGATTGTTTAGTCTGGAAGTTTGTGACGGGTCGGGCGGGGATTTTATTTTAGTGGCGGGGAGTTGGAACTATTAGAATGTTTGGGTGTTGGCGGGATTGTTGCAGTTTTGCAGTGGTAGTTTGGAAGCATTCAATTTTGTAGAGTGTTGGGATCTTTTGTTTCGGTTGGATTTTTGGAGGATGTCGCGCGATTCTGGAGTGGGCTGGGTTGTACAGGAGTGTCTTGGAGGAAGCGGTTTTGTAGGTATTGATAGCTGCATGCTGGTAATTTGTTCCTTGCCTCATGGTACTGCTGTGGTTGAGGGGGAGGGGTTTCGGGGCTGGATTTGATCGGGACGGGCATGAGGGTTGACCTAGTTGCAGTCGCGGCTAGGAGCCTCTGTTGGCATGTGGGGTTTTGGACGCGAAGAAGCTGGAGGATTGGCCGGAATGTGGGATGTTTGGCTGGATTCCTATTTGTTGGATGTCAGTTGAGATAGGTCTGCACTTTTTATTTATCTGTAGGTTGGTGTTCCTTTGTTGAGTGTGCTTTGAATGAATTTTTAGTTTGGATGCTTACAATTGGGTTCTCGTGTTAGAGTTTGTTTATTACAAGTAGATGTATGTTTGGTGGAATGTGGAGTTTGGATCGTGTTTGGTTTGCTTGAATGGGGTTCGCTCCGGGGGTGTCGATTTCCTCCACTTTTGGGGTGCTTCTCTTCCATACTTTCTGCATGTATGTGGCAACCCTGCCTGTGTTATTGCCTGTGTGTCGTGCATACGTGCCTGTGGGCTATCCATGCGTTATTTAAATTTAAATTTATTAAGCTTCGTATTAAGTTTTGTATTTGGATTTAATGGTGCTTTTTGCAAGTTAATATCAGTTGTTCTTTTTTGATTATTGAACGGTAAAGTTCGCAGCGGATCTACTACGTTGGTAGAAAAGTGACATCCCTGATCACGAACATTAATATAAGAATAATAATAATAATTTATGGAAAAGGTTTGGTTTTAATTAGTTACATAAGTGTTAATATGTTTATAGTTGGAGGGGGTTTACAAAGAAAGTTTATTTTATTTAAAACAGATGTGGCATAATTTTGGAATGTAAAACGTTTTCAGAGATTTATTTTGATTTTCTGACAAACTTAATCTACTATTATGCTATCATCAGCGTAATGTGAAAAGGATATAGATTTTACTAACAATTTATATTATTTTAATTATTATGTAACAGGAAAATGGTTCTGCTGAAGATTGTTGCTTAGTGTGATTTGTTTTTCTGATAAGCATGTTACAGAATTATGGCAACATTATCGTAATGGATGGCTTAAACTATCATCCCCTATTAACCATATTAATTAAATTGTTTCAGATACCTGAGCCATAAGTTAATAAATTTTCTTTCAGAGTTCTGTACTTATGTTTTAATTAGGTTACTTGTGCGGGCGGGAGTTGAAATAAATAATAAAATTAATTAATTAACCGATAATAATATTAATTAGTTACAGATTCCTGAGCGACTAACTAATAAGCGTATTTTAGAATTTTAATTTTAATTTAGTTTTAATCTTATTCAAAATACAGCAGAGCAGATAGGTGATGCGGACCGAGAATGCTGATTGGCAATTGCAGATTAGTAGATTAGAATTGTGATTGTCTTGTGATTGTCTGATAACAGTAGTTTAGTAAACGATTTGTCAGGTGTCTGTAACCGGGTCGTTCTCTCCTTACTAACATACCTTCCCATCCTTACCTATTGTTTTATGTAAACGGCTGTAGGAATAGGCCCGGCGTTATCCGGGAATCTTGCCTAGCGCTTGGTCCTACAGTCCTATCAATCATCAATCAATCAATCATGACGCGATGATGCCTTATCTGCAAGTGTAATTGGAAAACCAGTAATAAAACGAATATTCTGTCAATAGAACCTCTGAGTTAAACATGGTTAAGAGCGTCCTGATTTAATTATTGCATGGGTTCACTTAACGTATTCACTTTATGTATTCTTATTTTTCTTAAGTACAGTAGAACCAGTAATAGGTCCATTTGTTGGATATTTTAGATTCAACGAATTACATGTTGTGAATTTTTAATCTGGTGCAACTTCATCCTGGTTGTAAATTAGTATGATCTTAAGTGATATATTGCCTTCGTTTACTGGTTTTTATTCATCGTCACTTTAAGATGAGTGTAGTTGTGGATAATATGATGGGACCTATAGTAAAAGGGGATGTCAAAATGCTCGAAAAGTTAAAGTTCAGTTTCATACGAACAGTCAACAGACCTTCAGTATATTGAAACTGTAGGAACGGATTGGTTTTGGAACTTTTGCAATTACTTCTGGTGTTTTGACAGTAAGGTGCGCTGTCCTCGATACTTTCTAATCTCATGTTGGAATACATCCTTTAAAAGTGTAACTCTGATGTATTTACTTTGACCATCTTATCCACTATTTGCATATGCAGATGATATCTGTGTGATTGGGTTAAATAGCAACGAAGTGAAAAAGATATTTGATCCACCTGAACAGTGGTCAACTTTCGTTAGTTTTAAAATCCACGAGTCCAAAACCAAATATTTGATAGACCAAGACGCAATTAATTTCAGTAGTATTAACCACACGTTTGAAGGAGTGATGAGATTCAAGTCTCTTGATCTCTCATTACTCACGATAATAGTGTCTTTATCGACTACGACCATTTCTGAAGTCAAAATATTTTGCAAATGAGGATAAACTGAAATTGTGCAGAGTTTTGATCAGACCCGTTGTCATTGGATGTGAGAGTTGGACTTTGACGAATGATTACGAAAGATGACTTCTAACATTCGAGAGAAGAAGAATGCGCGTGATATTTGGGCCAAAACGCTACGTTGATGGCACATACCGAGTTCTTTTCAATCAGAGAATTTAGGATCTTAAATGCGAGTTGCACATGAAATCAAAAGACAGCGAGTGTGCTGGGTCGAATGATATAGCGATCTGTGAAGGGAGAGCCGCTTTTCGGTTGGCGAAGAGGTGACGAAAGTTATATGGCTTAGTAATGTTGTAAACAGTAAGAAGGTGCCAGATTACTCTATCTGGCACCTTCTTATTGTTTACAACAGTATGGTGAGCTGGCTCTTGATCAAAATCGATGAAGACAGATTGTTGACACTTTACGGACCATGTCACAGGTCTTAGCGATATTTTTTGAAATCTAACCCATGGGAAGTTCACAAAAGTAACCAACACAAAAGCCTGACACAAACTAACTAAAAATTATTCAATTTGATTTGATTAATGATAATATTAGGAGATATTTGAAGATTTGGTGATGGTCTCCATTTTGGATGATATTTGTAATATTTAAAACAGATTTTTATGAACACCCAGTAGTACTGCAATTCAAACAAGTCTATGCGACTCGGCAAGGTTGATAACGGTATTATGTCATTCTCTTCCCTTGATTATTTTTATATTCCACACACGAATCCACAGACGCCCTCTATCATGCTGGTGTGTAAAAGCTGGAGCATAAAAGATGGTTTCTAGCTTTCATTAAAAATTCTTTACTCTAGGCCTGGGCACATTCACCATCCGTGGCTCGAAGTATACAATGAGGAGATTATAATGTTCCGCTTCCTTTCGCTAGGTGAAGACGTCAACCACATTAGCTTCTTGTAGTTGCTTACAATAGTATATGAGTAGTTTAGAAAACGATTAGGAGCTTGTTGGGATTACATTGCTGCTCAAGAGTTTCGATTGAAATTCTTGACAGAAAGAAGAGTTTCATTATACCATCATCCATCAGTATTTAGGTTCTCTAGCATATCAGATATAATTAATCTGCAAGTACACACACGAAAATCTTATACCATCTCATCATTCTATTTCTAAGCAAACATTTGCTTTTACTAATTAAAAAGTCAATGATATTCAATAATGTACGAGTGGGAGCTGAGAATACCGATCATGATGAACTAATGTATACACTGAGAGAAAAGGTATTCTAACTTAAAGAAAACATAATTCATAAATGAAGAAACTCTAAATTAACAAAAAATCAAGTATAAACTGATTGATAAAAAAATATTATGTTTAAATTAAATATATAAAACATAATTTCATTTTTAAAACACCTTATTGAATTAAAATATATTTTCTTAGTTTGAGAAAGCAAAAAAATACTTAATTCAATAAAAAGTTGACTAGTTTTGATAACTAACAGTTTTGAATAAATAATTTTATTCTAGACATGAAATTTTCAACTTATCTATAAAATTATTCAATTTTTACTCTTAATTGCAGTATAATTATCAATTGAAATTACGATCAAACAAAGAATCGTAATTTCTCAAAATTGGATACATGTTGCTGTTTAATTTTGAGATAAAAATTGCATTAATTCGAGAGTTAAAATGATTAAAAACTAATCAAAATTAACATTTATATATAAAAATTATTTATATATGTATATATATATATATATATATATATATATATATATATATATATATATATATATATATATATATATATATATATATATATATATATATATATATATATACATATATAAATATATATAAATGATTGTATACTTCATTTTTCTCAAGTTTAAGTCAAATAACGGGTGATTTTTTAAGAGCTTGAGAACTTTTTTTTAAAAAAAAACGCATAAAATTTGCAAAATCTCATCGGTTGTTTATTTGAAACGTTAGATTGGTCCATGACATTTACTTTTTGAAGATAATTTCATTTAAATGTTGACCGCGGCTGCGTCTTAGGTGGTCCATTCGGAAAGTCCAATTTTGGGCAACTTTTTCGAGCATTTCGGCCGGAATAGCCCGAATTTCTTCGGAAATGTTGTCTTCCAAAACTGGAATAGTTGCTGGCTTATTTCTGTAGACTTTAGACTTGACGTAGCCCCACAAAAAATAGTCTAAAGGCGTCAAATCGCATGATCTTGGTGGCCAACTTACCGGGCCATTTCTTGAGATGAATTGTTCTCCGAAGTTTTCCCTCAAAATGGCCATAGAATCGCGAGCTGTGTGGCATGTAGCGCCATCTTGTTGAAACCACATGTCAACTAAGTTCAGTTCTTCCATTTTTGGCAACAAAAAGTTTGTTAGCATCGAACGATAGCGATCGCCATTCACCGTAACGTTGCGTCCAACAGCATCTTTGAAAAAATACGGTCCAATGATTCCACCAGCGTACAAACCACACCAAACAGTGCATTTTTCGGGATGCATGGGCAGTTCTTGAACGGCTTCTGGTTGCTCTTCACTCCAAATGCGGCAATTTTGCTTATTTACGTAGCCATTCAACCAGAAATGAGCCTCATCGCTGAACAAAATTTGTCGATAAAAAAGCGGATTTTCTGCCAACTTTTCTAGGGCCCATTCACTGAAAATTCGACGTTGTGGCAGATCGTTCGGCTTCAGTTATGAAATGTCAAAGCATACTGAGCATCTTTCTCTTTGACACCTTGTCTGAAATCCCGCGTGATCTGTCAAATACTAATGCATGAAAATCCTAACCACAAAAAAATCACCCGTTATAAAGGATTAAAGGATTGAGTTTGATATATTTTAAAAGAAGCAGAAACGCAATGAGAACCTTCATTGAGCCGAATAGAAGTTATACTTAACGATAACTCCATGGATCCAAAGGAACCCGAGGAGAGTGTTTAGCCGTTAAAATCCAACTATCACATGTTTGTTAATGGTTCACATATAATGTCTATCAAAGAATCCCCGCTCCACCTCAAAAAACCTATCTAATTACTTATTTGTCTTCGTGTCTCCGTTCTCATTCAAATTATGGTTTTATAACTATTAAAAGGGTTGCCCAACTTGGTTTGCCGTTGGGGATTTTTTCTTTTAAACATTTTACGATAAACAAAAAATGTCTTCATAACAACTAGCTCAAAACTGAATAATAATAAAAAGCTACAAGTTATTCCGTAAAAATAATGAAAGCGCGATCGATATTACCCATAGGAAAGCTGTGAAAAAAAACTCTAAAGTGAGCACGGTTTCGTTGAAATCACGTATTTTTAAAGTACATGTCAATGTTTGTTCACATCAATATAACGTTCACCGTAAAAGGTTTACTGGCGTCACTTTTGAATTACATTTAATCTTTGTTTGGTTTGGTATTTTTAATAAACATTTTATCAAATGCCGTAAATTTGTTTGTTAATCTGGTGGAAATGTATCTTAAACCAAACTTAAAATTCGATCATACTCGTATAAACAATATATGGTATCTATTAGAATTATTCATGACATGACATGGCAATGATCATGATATGAGCTAGTTTAGAGATCGACAAAACCATTTTACTATAATCTATAGGTGTAAATAATATAATAATTCGGCTAATTATTTCTTTTTAATCAAATTAATTTTCTGAAACGACAATTTCTATCTTAATCTATTCTCAAATTAAAAATAAATATTCTTAATGGTATACCAACTAAAAAAATTAAGAAACATGAATTGGGAATATTTTTTATTAATTTATAAATTTGATTACCAAATTTTATTCTTATTTTAAATCAAGTCGTACATATTTATTCTCATTTTATGTATAAAACAATTAATTTAGTACATATTATAAAAATATTCTCAAATTAAGCATATACTACTAATATCCATTATACATTTGAAACTTAAACTGCGAATTTAGTTCACAACATAAGTTTTTAGTTTATGAAATATCGTTACTGGTACTGAGTTGTAAATCATATTGATATTGTTATATTGAAGTCCGAATCGTTGTTAGAAGTAAACGTGTTTCCGTTTGTGTAAATATTTGTGAATAAAAAAAGTGTCCATTAAAATTAAAAATATAAAAAGTGAACTAAAAGTACGAGTATCAATGGAAATATAAATATAAATGTGTATCTAGATACTTCTCAGTGAAAATTTTTCCAAAATTGAAGAATCAAGCAATATATTGCCCTACTAAGCTTGATGTAATGTAAAATCGTAAGTTATATTTACCAATAAATTAGTTATAGAAATAAATAAATATATATATATATATATATATATATATATATATATATATATATATATATATATATATATATATATATATATATATATATATATATATATATGTATATATATATATATATATATATATATATATATATATATATATATATGTATATATATATATATATATATATATATATATACATATATAAATATATATATATATATATATATATATATATATATATATATATATATATATATATATATATATATATATATATATATATATATATATATATATATATAATATTAACTACAACCAATTATATTTCAGATTTTAAATATTAAAAATGTTCAACTACTTCAGATTTATTTACCACTAATCCGGAAATTCGGCAACTTACATTAGAGAATATTCGATTGAGATATTCAGAAAATGGATTGAAACCGCAACCTCTCATATTAGAAGTAATGGAAACCAAAAAATATGCTGTATGAATTATACATGGGATTTTTCAAACAAAACTTGAAACCAAAACAAAAATTCGGTCGATGTATGTATGGATGCGGATTCACAACCTTGAGTGAAGAAGTAAATCATAGGCAAATAAAATTTTTTACAAATGTTACTTTCCTAGTTAATTTGATTTAAGTTAACAAAATTAATTGTCATATATTAAATTAGATTTACGAATTAATTAAAGTTTTGATATTTCTGTTTTACATATAACCTTATTTATAGTGTTATTTAGAATTAAATAAATGATAACTGTTATGATAACAATTATATTAATTTCTAAATGAATAAATGTAATTTTTAATTATGATTATAATTTTTATGTAATACATAAGGAATTACTGCAATATATATATAAATGTTAATAATAATTCTATAAAAACTATTACTGTAAGAATTTAAAACAAGCTAAATTATCTTAATTTATAATTAATTTAATATAATATAATTTAATTTTAATATATATATATATATATATATATATATATATATATATATATATATATATATATATATATATATATATATATGTATATATATATATATATATATATATATATATATATATATATATATATATATATATATATATATAGATTTATAGATACTTATTTATATAATAATCTAAATCACAATTAATTAAATATATTAATGAAACAAAGTAAAAAAGAAATATATAACATTAAATTATGAAAATACTAGAAAAAAACAAATTTTTATTTATGAATTTTCCATTTGAATTGAGTTTCCGAAATGTTTAAACTAAGTATTATTCTTTCTTTAGTTAAGAAAACGATCTTCTATGTGATATGATTGAATCATCTTTTGAGAATATTAATGATACAATTTGAAATTTTAGTTTATTGATTTCAATATAATATTCTCAATACAAGATTTTCCGTATTAAATACTGAGAAAATCTATACTCAATCCTACTTTGATTGTTCTCTAATTAAAATTAGTAATTTTTAAACTGAGATTTTTACCTTATAATTTCATCGTAAAAATGTATGTATTTGATTATATTATTCTCAAACTATTTTAATTTATTAGACAAATTGTAGAATAAGTTTCTAAATTTTATAAATTAAATGGCTTTAAATGAAGAATAAAAATATTTATATCAAGAAACTGATTTTCTTGAAATAATGATAGTATTCTCAATTATAATTTTTTAATATTTTATGAATTTTATAACAATATTCTCAATCGATGAATAAATATACATAGCACACATTCAAGTAGAAAATCTGCATGAATTATACTGTTACCGCTTAATATGAGCATACTTTTCTCTCAGTGTAGTCTGTATGACAACCAAAAAGGGAATCACATACATTAAGATGAACTAATATTTGATTAGGATTATTCCAAAAATTGTATAAATTTAAAACGAAATTGGATATTATAATGTTATGTATACGGTCAATCTATGTACATATGTACATATGTATGTTTAATTATACATGAAACATTTATGTATGTACTATAAATATACATTATACATATAATTATGTTTCTGATTTTGCTTTGCTTACAAAAAAATTATGTTAACAAAGCACTTCAACAATGCATTGGTTTGCCTACATAAAAAAAATCAGATTTAAAAATAGAAATTATACAAAAGGATTGTTCCAAAACAGAAAATTGAACCAAATAGCAAATATAATACAATAACAAGACCCTCTTCAAATTTTGAGCACAATACGGTTATCATTAACAGAGAATTAATTCGTATAATGACCCACATCTTATATAGATTTCATTATTAATCACAATTCTTCGTTATATAGGATACATCGTGAAGAGTGATCCAATAGGATGTACTTTTCCAATTAGAAATCTTATTGGGATTCATGCGTGACAACTGTCATGTACATATATGACATCTTTGTTAAGTATTCTTTAACATTAAGCCCTGTGGCTGAAGGCTTCCATGTTTCGTAAATATGTCGAGTAAAACATTAGCCCCTTAAAATGCCACCACAGTAGCCAGACCTTGGTTGTAGGAGGCGACTAAATCTCGTTTAGATCACTGGGCTGACGACCCTCATCCGCAAATAACAATAAATGTTAAAAATAACAACAAGGAAAAAATGGGATACCGCCGAAACAATCATGACCTCCCGCTTAAGTATCCGGAAAGAAGATTGAGGATCGGCACGTGACACATGCAGTGACGTAAAAATCTAGTACATTTTTTTTCAATTAACTTTAATTGAGTGCAGTGCGGATTTTTATACTGTGTTTGACTTTCAAGGAGCCAATAATCGAATGTGTAAGCCTCGCTTATGAGATTAGGTGTCAACCCTTAAATAGCGACTCATTTTTCCATAATTTGGGTAATCTGATAGGATCTATACCTGAAAACGACGTCAGATTGGTGATTGATGACTTTAATGCTAGAGCTGGTAGAAATCAGACTGACTTATGAAATAATATAGGTCCGTACTCCCGAAACAAAACTTCGACCGAAAATGGGAAAATAATGATGTACTTTGCAATTGCTCATGATCTTAAAGTGGAGAGCACTTTCTTCCCTATGAAAAAATCCATTTGAAAACATGGGCACATCCAGGTAAAACATCCATAAGCCAAAATGGCCATGTGTTGATTTCCAAAGAGCGGGCTCGGGTTGTCTAAGACGTGAAATCGTATCGGTTGTCAACCATTGTTGGGCGTGTAAATTACACAATGTTATTTACACGATTTTTTACATATAAAGAACATAAGGTTATTTTTTACATTCTATATGTAAAAAACGATTTTATGAAAAAAAAAATCTGAGGCGCCATCTATTATTAAATCTAATTGTAACTAATGCACCATCTGTTAAAAAATGTTCTTACTATTTTACGAATATAATTTGTGAACAAAGCAAACTACGGTAAATTTTTGACATGTTAAAACAGATGGCACTGCGAATGGTGTTGCCTTCGGTTTTAACATGTAATTTACGTTTTATGTAGTTTACGCTGTTTTTTACGTAATTTACATAGAAAATGTGAATAAACGTTTTTTAAAACCCAACAGTGTCGTTAGCAAAATTCGTAGGCAGTCACCATAATCTGGTCACTAATAAATAAGATATTGAGGCTCACCTGTGTCGCAATTGTAGTGATCGCAGATGATCGCAAATACGGCGTGGGCAAATACTGCTGTAGATCAAATACGATTATCTTAAAACTAGTTGAAATAGCAGCAACATCACCTCCCTTGCTCTCGGAAGCTTGTTCTGCCATTTGATGGTGCTCGATTAGCTCTTTAATTATATTTTGCAACTCGTTTCGTTCCGCTGACGAAATTTTTATTTTAAAATTTATTTTAATGCAGTTTTTTAAATTTTAACCCAAAAGTGTGGAACAGGTCGCAGCTTACCTTGCGCATACAATCTATATATCTTAGACAAACTCAAATCTGAGCTTAAGTACAATTTAGAAGTTTGTATACGACTGGAATGATCTTATAAGTCGAGAAACTGCTAATATATGACTAATCACTTCTTAATAATTTTTCATCGGATGTTTTCTTTGTGAAAAGGCCTTTACTATGCAAATCTTGAGCAATAGCGGTTCCTCAAGTCTCCAATTTCTTTGAAATAATGATTTTTAAAAACCGGTCCGAATCTCCTATTAAAGCATTTTTGGCATACCTACGTTCGTATTTCGTTAATATTTCAGTTATGCCAATGCGAATGTTGCCTTCTTCTTGGTGCTGTTGTCTATTAAGCCTGCTGCAACCGCTATTCGAGATTCAAGTCCCAATATTCCAATATTAAGTAAAATTTTTTTTTTGAAGATGCGATGATAAATTATTGATACCATTCCTTTTGTATGACTGAATTAGTAGAATGACCCTTTACAATTTTTCCGGTAGTAGATTTATATGATTTTCCGGAATTTCGTTTCGCCTTACGCAATTCGGTCGTTTCCTTACATACTGGTGTTGATTTAGCTACAGCCGGTAAATTTTGTATGATTATTGGCTAAAAATGTTGCAGAATCCTGAATTTCCATGTTTTTATTCCCATTCACTAAATCTGTTTCTGAATTCGATGATTAATCGCTAGGTTTAAAATTAGGATCAGCAAGACTATCATCACACGATTCGTCCATATTACTATCCGAGTTAATTACGGGCGCATCTTAATCGCAAAGTAATGAAACGTGTCTTACCATCTGGATGCTGTTTATGAGTCCCACTGCTAGAAGGTATTCCACTGTTTGATAATTGGTCAAAAGTTAAAGGATTTTAGGTAACATTTGACTCAGTTTCGTTTGCCAATAGCGGTTCAAGCAATTTGGCTGGAATAAATATACTTTGTGCTTTGGTTAAATTATTGTCTTTATAGTCTTAACCGCAGTACCGATTACTATAAATTTAAAAATTTTGAAGTTGAACACCTCCAATTTGATCCGTTTTTATCGAAAATTATGTGCTCAGCGATGAATCTCATTTTTGGCTCAATGGTTACGTCAACAAACAAATTGACGTATTTGGGCTGATTAACAACTAAAGGTGTGGTTTATGGCCATTTGGCATCATCGGGCCGAATTTCTTTAAAAATACGGAAGGACAGCTTGTAAACTTCAATGGTTCAAATTACAGTGCAAAACATGTGGTTTCGTTGTAACGCACACAGAAGGCCAAACCATCGATTTATTGAAAGAAAAATTTTAATGAAAACATAAGATCAAAAAAAAAGACCCACGATACTTTTAGTGATGGTAATAGAAATCACTTGTTTATATCGATAAGCCACAATCGATTCCTGCATTAAACGAAATATAGCTCGAAATGCACGAAAGAGTTCTGGATAATTGGATCCATAGACTGAATCACTTAAGAGGCAGTCGCTGACTACATTGAAAAAATATTATTTTAAAACATTTAATGTCAAAAAATGAACCTACTCTTAATGGATCACCCTTTATATATGTGCTAAGCATGGATTTCATTCCATGGGCCATCATAAAAGTACATTTTATAACCGTTTAAAAGAGTCAAAACTATATTTCAACCGCGTTCTCATTAATTTTGTATAGTTTTCCTTCGACACGCGTTCACGAGAAAAATACTTTTCCCAACGAATTTGTTTTCTGCAATTAGGCCAAACAAAAATTAAAGTTAACACCTGATTTTTGATTCAGGAAAAATAACTAATTAATAATTCATATAGTACAAAATTTTGCAAATTAAATTTACATAATTAATGTCGCAATAAAAAACTTAACGCTGTATTATGTTTTATTTAATTAATAATTTATTTAGAATTGAACAGGAAATGGTTTGTTAATCTCCTAATTAGTTTTTCATGTTTACAGTTAACCTCTATTAGCGGTTTATTAAAACGTAAATATTTATGAATAAATTAATCTACAATCTGATTGTTCTTTTACACAACAAACATGCAGTACTTATAAAATTGATAGAACAGATGGAGGTTTGTAAGAAAGGACTAAAGGAGTTCGAGATTCTCACTTTTGATATTAAGTTTAAATTTCTGCAAATCGAAACGTCTCAAGATCTAATTTATGCCACATTCGAGCCATCCGAAAAAAAACGAGTTCCGGATCTTATTGGTCTTGGTTTATTTGCTTTCTAGTACTCTGCATTAAGTTAGACGTGGGCATTGACAAATCAGGCATAAATTTGTGAAGTTCAGATGAGCCAAAATTATATTATAATATTTGTAGTCCACGCATACAATTCAGATAAAGTAAAGAAAAACGTACATCGGCAGATCAACCACTACTTTGTTTATGTATTAAGTCCAAGACATTAACGTCGATAAAGTCAGGTCTAGAATCTAAAATGATTCAGACAAATTGGATTCATAATCAGATAAGATGGTGATGATGGCCTTTAACAATAACTTTAACAATATTTGGGAACAATTATGGAATACCATCTTAATCGGAAGCATGTGAAGTTAGCCCATTTTTCATCCCAGCCAAAATAAAAAATTTCATCGGAAAACACTATTTTATCCCATCCCGGAATTTAATAATATATACCGTGTGTTTTCAGTTCATGATAGATGGCGTTGTAATCGACGAAATTAAATTTTTTCAATTTCTTCTTCTTAGAACACACGCATTTGATCTGCAATACGTTTGAAATAAAAAACATCACGTTTTCATTGGAAAAATTTTTGTTTGTATGTATCTCTACAATCTATTTCGGAGCTCGAGATACTTTCAAATCTTTCGCGGTTCTCTTATTTACGTCCTTACCTTACGCAATTACAGCCAAATTGAGGACGAACGGCTATAGGTCAGATTTACGTAGAACCATCTGCACATTGTATTGCTCCATGACAGCCTATAGTACTGACATGGAAGAGCCTATGAATTCTGCACTCCAACAGAGGGTCATAGATGTGTTCATTCACACCACCGATTGTAATCGTATGGTGAAAATCCTTTTTGCTTCTTTCCCCTATCGGGTTTCGAACCCGGTACTTCCCGCTCCACGTGCCGCAACTTTAACCACTGCGCCACCTGGGAGGTTGGAAATACTCGAAATTCCTTATCAAAACAATTTATTAATGTAAATGGCAGGTAAATAAAACAATTTTAGCTTAAAATAAAAAATCTGTGGCATAGAGGCCGTCACCGCGTCTCAACTG
The DNA here is from genome assembly GCA_963932295.1 of Tipula lateralis. Taxonomy (NCBI): domain Eukaryota; kingdom Metazoa; phylum Arthropoda; class Insecta; order Diptera; family Tipulidae; genus Tipula; species Tipula lateralis. The sequence goes on along the minus strand of OZ010738.1, from coordinate 88,474,821 downwards.
AGACCTTACGAACCAGTTTTAACGAATGGTGCACATTGTAGGTTAGCCCAACGAATGTTTTTACACACAAACGCGTTTGAGAAGAAGAAATTGAAAAAATTTAATTTCGTCGATTACAACGCCATCTATCATGAACTGAACAAAATATTTCATTCAAATCATACGTACTTTTAGTCGGAGAATCCGTATCTGCAATAAAAAATATGGCTTCCTATCTTAGTTTAAAAGTTTCCCCCGCCCCTCCTTCAAAGCGAGGGTGGGGGACTATATTGTTTGCACTAATGTATTTCCCAAGTGGTATCATTAAATTTTGATTATAGACATTTTTACGTAGAATGGCTATTTTTCGAGATATTTGATCGTCTCAGTTTAAAAGAAACACCCGGTATAAAACCAGAGTCAAAAAAACCTTACAAATTATTTGTTATACATTTCACATTATCCTATTTTTTTAATATTCGAATATTTCGCATTTTTCTTACATTTCTATTTTCAACAGTTATATGAAAAATTATATGAAAAATTTCATATTGGCTTATCTCCAAAAAACTTCGAAGGTCAGAAAATTATTTATAGAAGTGTTTCAATAGGCCATATTTAAGCTTTACAATCTTTGGGATGAACGCTAATCTGACTTTTCTCCTAGATCTTGCAATGGTCTCGAGGGTCAAACTTACTCTAATGATATGTTCAAGTTGGAATATGTAGTATAATTTCCAGTTCTTCCTATATAGAAGACCCGGAAAAAAAACCTGTGTCTTTGGCCACTTCCTTCACCACCAAGCTGTTGGTAGTTGGTGTAGGGCTTGATTGCCATTTAGCGTCATTAGAATTCTCACTTTCCGGAAAATGAGTTTTCATTCGTACATTTAAAGCTTCCTGACTTGTACTCGTGTGAGTTCCATCAG